>JAANSN010003468.1:0-18460 GCA_036850665.1 Dicranocentrus wangi | reverse complement strand
ATGCGCATCTTGTTTCTACCAAAACATTGATGGACTTCCATTTGGCGAAGATAGCGACTCACGATGTTTTTTTGGGGACGCGTCCGGGGTTGACATTTTGGAATGCTCGGAAGAGAATAGTTACGTAGTTGAATATGGGTATCCAGGGGGCTCCACCAGGAGGAATAGTAATAAAAATAAACTATTCTTCTCAAACAACCAACAAAAATATCCTCGACTTGTGTCAATTATTTTTTGAAACACATTTTTTTGAAACAGCAAAAGATCAGCAAGAAGACTACACTTTTGAATGCGCCAAACTGAAATTCCAAGGCGAGTTGCGCATGTCGTCGTATCCGTATCCCTTGAAAACCTATGGGATGCATCGTTTTTGCGTGATGCACAGGGGGGCCAGTCTTGAGAAAAGCTGCGGGATTCACACGCTAGCGGAATGGCGCCGAAAGACTGGCATTTGGTCAATATTTGTCTCCATTTATGCTGGGGATTACATGACCCGCGAGTCAGTGTTTGATGCATGCTTGTGTAAAGGGGACAAGCGTAGTAACATGTTGTAGTAACAGGTTTATTATTAATACATATTTTTATTATTTAGTTTGAACACATTCTTTTTTGTTAGTGGATTTTGACAGGAGGTTAAATAAAACAAGATTATACAAAAATTGTTCCTTAGCAACAAAAATTGTTGCTTTAAAAAAGGACAGAATGATTAAAAACAATAATTTAATTGTAGATATATTACGCAAACCCAATAGGATAATGTTCAACTTAAGTATTTCGCTCAAGTGTGATGATCACAATTCCATATATTTTTATTATACTGTATTATTTAACAAGGCCAACCTCAACTTACACATACATGACATAATATTGTGTTAGATTGAAGGAAGGGATAATTTTATGCAACTGAAAATCATTGACACTGGCAAGGTTTTCCACTCTATACTCTCGTGTATGCTGCGCGCGTGCCTGTGTTAAAAACAATTCCAATAATGGAATGGATGAGATGGGGTGATATTATTCACGTATACCATCATACTTTTGGAGTTACCAATAAAGTATCATTTATTCAAGTAAGTAAGTTGAGAACACGTGCAACACGACGTGGTGGCCTGACCCGACCCTGGCCTAACTCGTATCACTAGCTTGTCAAAATCAATTGTCAATTGACGTTGGTAACATTATTCCCAATAGTCCGATAAGCCAGCCGATAAGCTTTAAACTATTGGATGGGATTCAAGCCAAAATCAAGACGGAATAGGAAAAATTTGTATCATTCGTCAGTCTGGCTTATTAATAATAATTATTAACACGGTGCAATAAAAGTAACTGCCGTAAATAAATTATATTATATAGAGCCGGATTAAAAATGGAAAACTACTTGTGGTTTTACACTACAACCGTGCTATTCATAATTGCAGGCAATTTTCATTCCCTGGTCGAAGGTATTTTTTTCAAGCTGTACTGCAAAATAAGTAATACTTAATATATGTTCTGTATAAAAATCATTTTGTATTTGGTAATATTTTGATTGAAGGCTTGGAGTGCGCGCTGTGTTCCTACACCAATATTGATGGTTTGCCAGTTGGCGACCTACAATGTCACGAGGGAGTGCCAGGAGATATACAATTTGAGGAATGCTCAGAAGATAACAGTCAGCTCCTGCCCTGGTGGCCCGAAGGTTCTGTGGGTTTTAACGGTATACAAAGTAGTTACTTGTGTTAGCAAATCTATAAAAGATAGACCAATGTGGAGCATTTTTTAAATACAATATTCATTTAATCTATATTTACTTTTTTCCTAAGTGACTGGTCAGCAAGAGTACAACTTTGCATGCGCAAAAATGAAATATGACGGAACTGTGTGCTTGCCCTCTGGCGGCTCGTCCTGTGACTTGTTGGAGATTTACGGGACTCAGCGCTTCTGTGTCATGTACGAGGAGGAGAGCATTGACAAGATTTGTGGAGTTCGCACGCTGTGGGAATGGAGTCAACGAGGGGATATCTGGTCGGAATTCATAACCATCTGGGGTAGCAGCGTGTGGATGGGCAACGAGACAGTCATCGATGGATGCTTGTGCGGGGAGGACGATTGCAACTGGTCAGGATAAAGCGAAGCGGACCTTTTTTGTCAAAAAATTTCACACACGGAGATAAATTTAATAAATTAAAGAAATTCTACTTAATTTTTCTGGGCTAATTGTTAATTATAAATTTTTAATTTACATTCAATTTAAAATGCTTAATTAATAAAATAAATAACCTGGCATAATAATGTAATTTGTAATTATTATTGCAAGTAATATTGCAGTAGCTTATTCATAAGTAGAAATGCGGGAGAAAGATTCCGCGTTTGTTTGCCCAAAAAGGAGTAAATTCACAATTTGCTTTACAGCAAACTCATGCATGCACAAAGGGATCAATGCTTCCAGGTAATTCCCGTTCCCACCATAGTATACCCGTAGTAGTATAGTATAGAATTGGGCTGGATCGGTAAAATCAGACAAACCACTTGTCCCACATCATGAGCTGATGATGATTCCCCGAATCCGGGTTCGCTCCTGCTCCGCCCGGTTAGAGCTCGGATCAGGCTTCGAGGCCTGCAGGCTTTCAGGCCAGGTCAGGCAAGGCCAGGCAGGCCAACGGCCTGGAATGACTTGAGACAAATTCAGCCTGACCTGAAAATGGCCTGCCTGACAGCTGTCGGCCAGAGCCTGAGGGTAAAAAATTCAGGCCAAAACATAACGCGTTACATGTAGTTTTTCACGTATAAATTCGAAATTTCTCTACTTATTTGAACTCTTTGAACGATAGTGTTTTATTTGCTATTTTTGCCTTTGACGAACTATTTTTGCATGAGAGCGGCTTATTTATAAGGCACTGGATTAAATACAACGCAATTTCTTGGAAATGGTTGCGAATTTTAATATACTTTAAATTGCAAAATTGCATAACTTTGTTACCTCTATCACATAGGATTATAAAATTTTTATGCATAATTTTCTCTATGTATAATATATAGTAGGTTGAAACCACGGAAACCGCCATATCTCAGAAACTTCTCGGCCAACCCTCCAACATAAAGGCTATGATAGTTACTTGTAAGCTACCTTACGACTGTGCAAAATTTCAAAAATATTCAGAACTAACAAGTGGCAAAGTCTACTGTCGGAATGATGCTTCCATCTGTTTATTTTAGCGCCCCCTGTGTATTCTGCTCAAAACCGAAAAAATCTGGATTACATGTACTTTATTCTTTATTCATATTCGATAAATGAAACTGATTAAATACTTTTACAATTTCAGTGTTAGTGAATGTTGGCTTGGTTGTGTATCTAGTCTATCAATAATTATTATTAAAACTCAGTTACAACATTGATGAGCTTACCGCGAGCCTGACAATTCTCCCCCCGAATCTACGTAATACCACGTCTACTTTTTTGCTTGTTATTCAATCCTACTATTCTGTATAACCCATTTCTCCTCTGATTTTTTGCCTGTGTGTATAACAATGACCTTTGTATTCCCCGCACTGCCCATCACAACCACGACCGCCTCCACCAGCATTGCCAAGCTATTTCTAACCTCAACCAAAAAGGTGAGCAGTGCAACGCCCAGACACGCCAGCAACATGTAAAACACGACGACGACGTTGTCACTCAGGGATAGCTTGTGAGGCGAATATACTGCCCGGGCGGAACTAACCGTGGCGTTCCAAGTGTTGACGCGGTCCAGCCACCGATCCCACAGCTCCACCAACCCCGACTGAAATACTGAGCGAACCCTCATCATGAACATTCTCGTCGGCCAGGGAACGTTCCGGAACTGGATGTTTCGGAATGTGTTTCCGAATCCTTGCTTGCTCACCATTATGGAGTGCTGGGGTAGCCCCCTCCCACGCAGCGAGTGGTACATTGCCTGCACCTTGATAAGTACGCCGGCGACCGCCAGTCTTGCCCGTTTTGCAAGGATGCCTACATAATAGCCATGAGCCGACATACCTTCAAGCTCGCTGAGGCCCCCGGGGCGATACACCAGCTCCAACAGCTTGCGACTCAGCTCCGGCACAAACCTCCCAAAATTGTCAATCTTGAGGAAGGCGTCCAGCATGGTGACTATGGATTCTGGGGGAAGGCCACCTCCGGATTTCACACGAGAAAACTCCTCCCAGCTCACCACTTCCTCCTTTAGTTTTCGAATCATGGGAGAGTTGGAGCTGTGAATGTATTCCGAATAGATTGTAATATCGCGGGCTGCCAAATCCTCAAACGACTCTAATGCGGTTGGTGGGAGTGGCGCCGTCAACTCTTGGATGGTCCTCCCTTCGTACAACTCCTTCAGGAGGAGCATTGCCAGTATCCACGGTCCACAGAGCAGCTTACACTTGTGGATGACGCTGATGCCCTGCGTGAGGAGGAGCGGCATGATAAACGTCAGATTCCCGAACGTGTCTCCCTGGCTGAGCGCCACCTTGGTCAGCTTTCTCGCGTAAATCTGCAGAATCAGCCCGCTGACTGCTCCAAGACCCACCAGTGTCGCCCAAGTGGGCGGATCGTAGGCCGCAAAGAATCCAAAGCTGAGGGCGTCTCGTCCCTCCAGTGCCGCAGTCGAGATGAAGTGCATCGATTTGGCGGAGTTGGGAATGAAAATGTAGCTTGCAGCATGGAGCGTGTCGCCCAGCTCTACAGTTGGCGTCAGAAATGTGTGACGCTCGGTTCCGGCCGTGTAGCGGTCCCATGGCTTCATCATTTTGTAGTTCAGGATGAAGGTTGAATTAGGGGAGAGTAGGTCCAGCAAAATGTGTTCCGCCGAGAGACCTGATGTTTCTCCATCGCCCAGATGGTCAATTAAGTATGGTGCCTTGTCAAATTTGACGACATTCCTATCTCCTTCGATATCTATCATTCTCCAGATTCCTCCAGCGTAGACAAACTGAGTTTGCTGGAGCTCCTCCAGAGTCGTCACGGCGCCACTGTCGTACGGTATTCTTGTAAATGGAGGTAAGTAACAGTAGCTCATCCTCGGGCGAATATTTGGCGGCGTTGGACAAGCATTCCAGTAGTTATCCAGAATCCTGTCGATCTCAAAGTGAGGATAGACAAATGTGTGCTCTACGACGAAGTTCACCCCGTCCTCCTTGGAGACTGATGGTTCCTGCCCCAGCACAAAGAGTAACTTTGTGGGGGTCGTGAACGCCGAAGTGTTTTGCGGCCTTTGAAGCTCCTCCTCTGTAATCACCTCGGGACTCCTTCCCGAAAAGTGCTCTGGTCTCCGCCAACTCATCTCAAAGGCGAATGCAAAGTGATGGCTAAGTTGGCGCCGAGCTGGTTCACTCGGTTTGAACAGAATGGCCGCCTCTTTGCTGGAATCGACTAAGTGGACATGGGATTCTTGGACCACGTGAATCTGAAACTGGTCCACTTTGGGGGAGCTCACCTCACCCAACTCTCCAATTGAATGTTCATGATAGGGGAAAAACAGCCACGGAGGGAATGAGTTGGAGGGGGCGCTCATGTCTGCAGTAATACTCCATTCCAAATCGCAGAATTTTGGTGGGATCAGCACCTGGACGGAACATTGCTGACCGCGGTGGAGGATCCTCCTTGGAAACCGGATTTCATCATTCTCTTCTGCCGGAGTGGCGGCAAGAATTTTTGCAATTAGAAGGTGCCATGATGATGATGAGCCACACCCAATGTTGGAATATTGACTAAGTCTTCGCTCACTCATGTCAACAGCCTTCTGGACCAAGTAATAAGCCGGGGCTGTGAGAATCGTGGGGAGCTGGAGGAGCGGCTCCAACTCAAAATTCCAGTCTTTGTTCTTAAGCCGCTCTGTCTGTATGGAACAATTCAAACTGTGTTTTTCATCTCTTTCCTATAATAAAATTATGCTAAATTAATTTTTTTTGTAACTACAATAAATGAGCATACCTGATGAACGGGAGTGTTGAGCTTGTAGTCCACAATCTCCTTAATTTGAAACACAACTAGCTGCACAGCGCAGCTCTGGAAAGGGTTCAGATGCTCACCCAGGTTCAGCCTGTTTGGAGGAAGGTATTCAAATCCTTGAGATTTACTGGTTCCGACGAGGCGACGCAAGTCTAAACTTGAAAACATAATCCAGCAAAATAATTTGTAAACTTTAGGATGCATTTTCACAAATACTTTTTGGCTTCGAGAGGGAATTTAATAAACGCTTATAATACGCTTATTTATATAATGTTACTATATGGTTATCGACGCTCTTCCCAAGACAACTGATATATGAACAGGGAGAAAAAAATATCAAGAACTGAGGTAGGAGGAAGCCTCCTTGCGTGGTATTACAAATTGGCAATGACAATTATTATTTCTCCTTGAAGATGTTTGTAATCGCTTTTCATGATTAGTCCACAAAAGTCCGCATTCCAGTAGCGAACACGCGGTGAGTAGCCTATTTAGAGATAAGAATCAGGATATGCTCAGGATTGGAATCACCACCTACCTATATTCCATCATGGATTGAAAGCATACAATGCAATTAACAAGCTCAGGCGTAATTATTATGCCATGATAATTGCTATTTTATTCTCAGGCGATTGGCAATAGCAATTAAAATGGTATGATTATATTTCTGATGTCCTTTTGCGTGTAATTTACTTTGATAATAATCTAATCCTTTTCTAGGATTATGACAGCGGAGAATTATTTTTTGTTTGCAACCAGCAATTTTTAATATTTATTTTCTTGAAGCAGGCTGCTAGAAATTGGGCAGATGAAGAAAAACATACATAAAAAGTAGTATGTGTACGTGTAGGAAATATATAGAAAACAACATTCAGTCATCATTCATGTGTATTATAAAGAATTGTTATGTTAATTTGTGGTCAATAGTTCACCTAATGATTTCTCTACCTTCATGCTTCACTCCTGCTTTAGCGGAGCAGTAGCAAGTTTGCAGTCTGCACCAACGCATGCTCTTGTGTAATGATGGGAGTGTCCCGTCGCGTTCCACAAAACTGGCCCATCCGAAGGTTATCCTCAATGGTCTCACAGAGGCACGAAATTTTCCCAAATATCTTGTTCCCCCACCAACCCTATTCATGTGGTTGATCAATCCCTCAGATTCCGTCCACACATCAGCCATTCCCTGCAGAGTGCAAATGTGGAGTACCACGACCAGAACTGCTGTTGTGGTCATCATGAGGAGCAAGGTGGGATTTGAACTGTCGGTATGAATGGCGGTGATCATGGCCCCGATTTCAGCCAGCATTAGCAACACCACCACATTCCCAGTTATTCGCTGCTGGTGTATTTGGTTGAATGCATTGCAAGTGATTTGGATTTGTCGCAGTTGGACCCCAACTTGGAAATCCGGTAACGAGTCCACCTTTCTCCGATAATTTTGCCTGAATGACTTAAGGAATGCGCGAATGCTCACAGGGACTATGATGATGGTGGAGAGGACGAAGGAGCCGCTGGACGCTGTAAAGATAACTGCATACAAATTTCCAAGATACACTAGGACTAACCTAAATATCGAGTTGTTCCAGATGCTTCCATGTTTTCCATTATTTTCAGAAGAGCATTGAGGGAGTAGCCACTTAAGCGGATTTTCAGAGAAACAGGGGAATATTCCGAGAACAACCAGAGGAAAGAGAAAGCCAATGGGAATGGCTGCCTTGAAGCCAAGTTTTACCACGACAAAAGCGCAGGATTCCTTCACGTCTAGATTTCCCCGGGAAAACACCCCCGTTTCCACTCCTTCTTGCTCGTTTCGACCGTTCCAAAATTTGATTTTCTTCAAGATTTCTCCAAAATTGATGGATGGCGCTCGCCATCGACCTATGTTAATTTCAAAGAATTGACTTAAAAACCCTTGAACAAAAGTTAAATCAATGGGATACATAATTCCTAAACGCTAAATATTTGCATACCTCCATATTCTTCAGCAAATCGGATCAGACCATTAATGAATTGTGAAACCTCATCGGAGCCAAAGTTGTAGACAAACACCATTCCCAAAAGAAAGCCGTAGGCGAGGGCTACCAAGTACCCGATTGCCTGACTAAATTTATCATCCTGTTTCCGTTCCCTCACAGCCTGATATATAATTTGAGTGGTTAGGTAGGTTTGAATCACTACACTGAGCGAGATCCCTTGGAAACTAAAAACCTTGGAAACAATGTTCAGTGGAACCACTTTCCCTTCACTGGGTCTCCAGCTGAAAGAATAAGCCCGGAGTTTGTTGGCAATCCTCAGGTATTTTAAATAGTCGGGGAGAAAAACCTCTTGAGTGAGCATGCTGACACAAGTATTAAGACTAAGAGATGATGCGACTAATGTGCAAATTCGTAAATTAGTTTACTAAAACTAATGCGGGACTGTACAGCAAAATGCGACACACTCGGCAATGTTCGATGAACAGAAATTTCACCTTCAAATGCTAGCGTACTAGCATTTCGTACTAGCGTACCGTACTAACACATAACTCAATTTTTGTTTTCTAATATGGTTTGGTCTGGCTCCGTAGAATAGTGCTTTATTAATGAAGAAACTGGTCGCCAACAGTCGTAATAAATACTTCCAACCGAGCCGAAAAAAACTAAAAAATTCAGTTTAATAGTATCAGAGCAAAGCCAACATAATAAAATTTCGTGGTGAGACGTAGATGGAGCAAAACAGTCAAGCTAAAGCATTATATTAGCATATAATTTAAATTGGGCCTTTATACTGTCTTTCTCTATAGATTTTGCTAAACACCTAAATTATATATTTGCTGTTTTCTAAATCACTCATAAACAACGCATATATGAAATCATGTATGCCTTAGTGTTGGTATTATTCCACATTACACAAGTAGTCGACATTGTTAATTTTTTAAACTAGGATTCCTCTTTTAATAAAGGTTGGATATTCTCCCGTATAAGAAATAATTCGATCGGAATATGATTCAAACATGTGAAAAGAGTTTTTTGTTATTTATTAAACTATTATACATTTGTGAGTATTCGCTATAAGCAAGAGGTGAATTATATTCATGCAGAAAGAAGAAAATAATATCGAAATCCTGCAAGACATAATATATTTATAGTGTCCGTCCTTTATTCCACCATGATTTTATGGCTAGTTTTGTGGTTGGTGCTTTTAAAGCTAAGTCAAGGAGGGGCGTCAGAATATTTTAGTACTTATTTCCGTTGTATGGCACTACTATGAATTCTTTTCAGCTTGAAAAAACAAAAGGGAAAGGGAGATTCTCTCTCTCATATAATTATATTTTTGTGATTAATGTTTTATTGTTTCCTCCAACTTGTGCTACGAGTACGACTTACATGATTTTCTGTTTCCTCAAAAACCCTACCGAAACGTGTGGAGAAAGGTCTGTGAAATCACTTTAGTTTTGTGGTCAGTAGCAACGGCGAACTGTTCATAATAATTTATTTAGTGAACCAAATAGTAGGGCTCCTCAGTGATTACTGATTTCACAAATAGGCAGGGTGTAAAGCAGCCACGCAACAAATCCTTCATCAGAATGCAACGTGCTATGAGACCAATTTTTAAAAGGACAATAAGTACAGCAGATGCCTTTACGAATTTCATTTACAAATATACAGATGACAAATCAGTCTTAGTATAAATTTCACAAATTATATTACTACTATGACATAAATTACTACTATAGAAGAAGCTATATATAAATACTTCGAGTTTACGCGTATATATGAAAATTTGAAATCTCGTCGAATTATGGTAGGTCAGGAAATGTGACCCCGATTTCACAAAGTCAATAAAAAGACCTAATATATTTTCAATATTACTAACATACCTCAGATTGATCTTTTAGGACACCACAAGACACCATGCATACGCTGGAGTTGTTCCCTCAAATTACCTACCTTGCTTGATGGAATTATACAGTATTATTAATAGTCGTTCAAAGTGACGTAATATATTTTCCACATCATAAGCTGAGCCCAGCTTGATCTTATGTGACACAACAGAAGCCCATGTTTCCACAGGATTTGGTCTCCCAAGTTACCTACCTTGCTTTAGGGAGATACATAAAATTATATTAAGACCTGATTTGATAACGTCATTCAAAGGGACGTATTATATTGCAACATCACTGACAAATCCCAAACGGATCAGACACAAGACCCCGTGCATCAACTGGATTTGATTTCCTCGAGTTACCTACCTTGTTTGAGGGAGATGCTGAAGAACTGCTTGCCCCTTCTTTAACCACAAGCCTACTTCTATACCTAGTCCCTGTGCTCAACGGATACTAATCTGCTGCTTATGCCAATAAAGCCAAGACGGAAGGAGATGTGTTCTCAAGACCAGACAGATGGATAATGCACCGACTACACACTTCTCACGTATGCATGCACACGTCTCACACAATCGTACATACATCCCAAATCCACTAAAGTATACTAGTTCCATATAGATACACTAAATGTATATATATAAATGACTGGATTTACTGTGTTGTCGGTTGAGATACAAAAATCTTAAGCAAAGTAAACTAATGCTGTATGATTTCGATTATCAAGTCTGCACCAAAGAGAAGCTCAAGGCACAATTATCCAAGATGACAGAATCTGCTACTAATAGCAAAAATACCATGCATTAGATGAGGGTTATATTCTATGTTACGAAGTTGGACACCAATTACTCCAAATATAATCAAGTTGGACTACCCACATACAAAACAAATAGTGGGCGCGTAAAGAAGATCAGCGTCATCTCTTTAATATTATCACACACCCTCAGCGATTTTGGAAATTCGTAGCAAAACCCGACAATTAAAATCAGTAAGGGAATCGTAAAATGTAAAATTTATGTTTAATGTTTAATGTTTGGCAACAGTCTGATTTAATATTTTACATCTCGTATATACAGAGTGCTTCCCTACACAATGCAAGGGCAGCAAACTTTAGCAACTGCCAGAGTATTCTCAAGCGATCAGTGAATATTCTGCACGAGGAAGTTCAAAAATCCAGCAAATGTCTGAAAGGTGGGTGTTTTGATTCCAATCGTAATACTAATTCGGTAATATTTACGTGTATGTATTAGTTCTTTTCAAAAGATTGTCTGTAGTATTCGCGTAGATAAAAATCGCTGTACTTTTGCAGACATCCTGTCAAACACGACGCAGCAGCGATGCTTATGTGAAAATGCTAGAAAATAACATGTGCGCAATTATGGTTTGGACAGGAACGGTTTGGGCAGGATGGGCAGGTTTTGTCATGATGATGGATGTAACAAACCTAAATGCTGATTTCATTTAAAAATTTTATCTGCCAAAGTCGTAGTAAATTTTGCCGTGATATCAAACTGACACCCTCTCGCCGTGGTGGATTTAGGTCCCACCTGACCGTGACTTCTCAGTATTCTACGTCTGAAAAATTGTCACTTTTTGGATCTCTAATTGCAGATTATTCTGATGAATTTACCTTTTATTGGAGTAACGTCTTGGATGTGCCCCGTATATTAGAGGATAGGTAGCGGCATGCACGTTGATCCAGAATGTAGTATTGTGTGTGTGTGTTTGCTGTGTGCATGCAATCTCGCGTATAACGGTGTACATTTGTGATTTGGTACACGTTGGTTCTGATGTGGTAACGTAGCCTATCTAGCCGGTTTGTGAGCAGCGTGGTGGATGATATAATATGCATGATGTGTATTCCACATCAGCATCGTGTGCGTATTCTGATCGTTGCGATGCACAGTTGCATTAAATTAGTCATTTGGGTTCAATTGGTTTGATTCGATTACTTGTGTGATTCTAATTGTGCTTACAGAATAAATTCGTAGCTCTGCTTCTAATAATCACTGAACGGTTTATCGACGGTTTATTTTAATAGTGGCATAACTGAAACGGTTATTGCTCAATAGGAATTATTCATCACAGCCTTCACAGATCACAAACTCGGAATGCATTGTATTTGTACACTCTGTCATTCTAATTAAAACTGCAAATGCCCGTTTCAAAAATCTGTTGGCAAAATCTCGTCGCGAATGGTAAGTTCACAGATTATTACGTAACGAGTTGACTCTATTTTACAACCGCAATAATGGCAATTTCTAGGTTATGCAGAATATGTCCCTTGTACAACGTATGGTAACAAGGCATACTTATTTAGTTGTAGGTTTGTGATGTAAATTAGTCAGGAATTTTTTCTCTTGAAATACCGCATATACTGCAAAAAATGCATAGTATAATTGGTATGCGTCAACAGTCCTGTTGACGGCTAACAAGTGGTATGTGTCCATAGGGGTGTTGAGGCATACGTAAGTTCTTATACGTCCAAAAAAGGGAACAATCATAGGGAATTTTGAGTAGGGGATCAAACTTGAGTAACGGAAGAAGGGAAATGAAAGTACTTAGTAAGTAAAATGGGTTAAAAATCAATCACTAAATATCTTCTGCATAAACTGCTTGAATGAAACAACGCTTGGTCGCTATTTGGGAATCACGAGACGCTCATATTCTAGCAAGTAAGCATTACGGCTTACCTATTGGAAAATAAATTGTTTTAATCCAATAAATTAGTTTGTAATTCTTGTTAGTGAATAAGTTCATTGGATCAACTTTCCGGCTTACTTATCCTAGATGCGTTATTCTGGATTTGCTAACAGCAACCCAGCACGTAGTTCATTTGGAAAGTTTGTTGTGAAAATAACTGCAGAATTTGGAGGTTTATCCAAACTAAAAATGGATGCTAGCCATAAAACTTGAATCACAAGAGCATAACATAATTGCTTAAGCTGCTTCCGAAACCAAACTTAAAAGCAGGTTTTTAACCGCTGTTGTTATTTACCAAATTGCATGTTTGTATCCTCCCCATACTTTTGTGAGTAAATGCGAGGCGCAAAACGAATAAGTTGTATGCAATTTTACTACGTGTAAGTGACATATTTTAAAACATGTGCGTTAAACTATTTAGCAAGGCGTGTATAAAAACAAAAACGAGCATGCCAATAAAATCATTGCAGAGAATTTACAGCATTTGGTCGTTTAGCCAAGTAATAACAAACTGACAATTTGATTCACAGCAAAATCCTGCATGTTCAGCGGCGTCATCGTTTCCAGGTAATTTGATGAGCCAAAGTAAATGCGAAGGACTGGTACGGACCGAGTAANCACAGCAAAATCCTGCATGTTCAGCGGCGTCATCGTTTCCAGGTAATTTGATGAGCCAAAGTAAATGCGAAGGACTGGTACGGACCGAGTAAACCGACAACACCATTTGTCCCTCATTACCTGCTCATTTCGGCGAATCATGTCTCGTCCCGCGACTGCCCTACCGCACACATCCCCCAATCGGCCAAACACAACGAGAATCACAACCATGGCCCACAACCCGCCCCAGAAGAACATGACGTTAATCCCGAGTTGCACCTCCCCATTGAACCTCCCCCCGCT
Source organism: Dicranocentrus wangi (assembly GCA_036850665.1). Taxonomy (NCBI): domain Eukaryota; kingdom Metazoa; phylum Arthropoda; class Collembola; order Entomobryomorpha; family Entomobryidae; genus Dicranocentrus; species Dicranocentrus wangi. Next base: position 5,051 of record JAANSN010003468.1, on the reverse strand, counting down.
CAGGAACTTGACCGTGTTGTACATGCATGTTATCTGAATGACGAGCACGGTTACCATCAAAAGAGCAATCATATTGGCAAACAATGAGCGGTACTGGATTGACATGAGCTGGAGTTCTCGAAATGTCTTGCAGATTTTGGTGATTTTGACCCGAGACCTTGTCGAAACACTTGACAATGCTCTGAAAATTTTTTTTTAAATTGCTCAGGTTTTTGTTTAAATTAATTTTTCTGCAATATTATTTATTTACCGACTCTGAAGTGTCACAAAGTTGGAGAGGCAAGCTCCGATCAGAAATATTTCCATGGCGGTTAGAAAGGAGAATCCCGACGCAATCCCGACCCAGTTGATATAGGAGAGCGCAGCTATTCCAAATTTTGCCAGGCTTCCTGAGACACTTGAAATGGCCATCTGAGTCGTCCTCGTCCCAGGAATGTCCGTGTTGCACTCTCCCGACATCCAAAACCCGACGTACATGGGGAGGCAGGGATTTCTCATCACGTCCAAATGATATACTTGCGGACATAGCACTGCGTTTCCCATCATTGCAACAATCAGAAATTCCGTCAGCCGAAGGTCCGAGCTGGAAATCAGCCGTTCATTCTTGGATGCTGGATAATATCGCCGTTCAAAATTGATAACGTTGTTGAAGAGGTCGGCTACCGCTACCGCATTCCTTCCTGCCACGACGCACGGTGCAAAGCACGTCAAGTAGGCGGCGAGGCTGAACACGCTGTGAGTTATCACAAAGAGTTCCACGTCTCCGCAAAAGTAGCAGATTTGGAGAAATGCAAGAGACAGGTAGAGCAGTCCTATCTGAAGTCGCCAGTTGTACAGGCTCACCTTCCTTTTTGACTTGAGTTCCATTTTGACCTCTTTCTGGTTCCACTGGAAGGGCACGCCTCCGGCGTAGTCAGCAACTCTCATAAGTTGGAGGAGACTTTGGAGTAGCCCTGTGCTAATCAACATTGTTGGAGACTGCTGATGTGAGCCTTGTTATATAATAGTTAGTTTCCCAAAATGCGATTCGGTCAGCAAAAAATCCTCTGCTTCTGCACAATCCAAATGCCTTACTTGCCCAATCTGGAATGGGCAAGGAGCAACTAAAATGGTTATATTTTGTATTGTAACAACAAAAAAGCTCAATGTAGGAAGTTGAACAGTTGAAATCCGTATATGACGCGTTATTTTTCAGTATGTTGACGTAAACAAGTATGAATGTGCGATAACACCCGGGAAAGCCTTGTAAATAACTTATTTCTATTTCAAAATGGAATGAAGCGACACTTTTTGGACCATAGCGGGAAGCAGGAAGCCTCGTAGTAGTTTTACGGGGTTGAGCTAACATGCTTGACAACTTGTTTTTACAATTAGATGCGAGCAATGGGGTAAATATTTACTATCCTGTCGCACAATCCCTTGTCGTTCAGCCAAAATATATAAACTTTTATTAATGGAATATGTTAAATGCAATGATGCCGATCTTTTCGGGAATCGCCGTGTCAACATACCAGAAGAATAATATAACAGACAACATTTGCAAATACAGCAAAGGGGAAATTTTATGCATTCTACCCTTGGATTTGTATTCTTCGTATTTTCCTCACGTCAAACTCACCTCTTGATAAATTATTACGTTCACCAGTCCATGTTCATATTTCTCTGCAGCTCGGTTTTACCTGGGAACGAATTTAGGGAATGTTCTATTATCAGTAGAGTATAGGCAGATTCCGGCAACTTGTAGTTTTTGGTAGAAACATGATGTTCATTTACAGATTATAACTCACTCCCACTCATCTCATAAATCTTTTAGAATACATTAGAGCAACGTTCAACAACAAACATGCAGGAATACGTATTACGTATGATGCGCTGTTTTCCAGTTTGTTGACCAAAACAAGTATGAATGAGTGGTGGAAGTCGGGGGACAGTCTCGTAAACAAATTATTTTTTCATATTACAACATGAAATGAAGCGACATTTTTTGGGCCATTCCAGGAAACCACTTCTTAATTTCCCTTGTTTTTAAACCCACCCATTTCGCCCTTATTTTTTCCACCAAAACAATAAACAACTAAATTAGTAAAACTAAAACCGCCAGAGCATTCATTTACTTCCTTGTATCGCTTTTACACGTCGGTCGAGTCCAAGTCTGCCCTGGCGACTATTCACACTCACATTTTTATTTATTGCTTAATATTCGTGCGCATCCATCTTTTCCATCCTACACTAATAGTCGCCTTTGAAACATTTGAAACTTAATCTAAACAAAATAATTCAGATCCCATTCTTGTGAGTTCCATAAATTGGAAAGTCACTCACATCAAAAAATGCTCACAGCGGAGTGCTTACTCTCTCCATATTTACGTTCCCTTTATTGGGCAAATCGACTGCGAATTTAATCTTTCGAGTGGGATTCTTCGGGCAAGTCGCAGCAGCTTCAACTAAAAAGGAACCAGGAGGAACTGGCATTCCACAGAATCAGCATTGACGCTACACTCTTGTCTGACGGCTCAGGTAGTATGGCAAGCCCTTTTATCAGAACAACCAGTAGGAGACGACAAACTTGACTGACAAGCAAACGGTACTCGGAGCACGAGCACACTCTGACAAAGCCAGTATGAGTAGTATAGGGCGGAGAGGGTGTGCTCCGCTCTGACGAGTATTTTTACTACTCCACGTGCCATCACATAACTACAATGATTTTCCCCCCTTCTGTAATGCTTTCAGACTCCAGCGATTAGCCGAACAGTGGGAAGCACAAATTACCTTAGTCAGTCACCATTATCCCCTGCGTCCGTCACGGAGGAGGGTCCGACAGGCATGGACTCTGACGGTTCAGCTGTTGGCCAGAGTACGCAAAATGGGGCCAGCGGGAAAACGTGCTCCCAGGGCAATGACAGGAAGGCACGTGCGAACTGGGACTGGTGCCTCGCCGTCCACCCTACTAACCCTCCGTCAAAAGATTGAGGAAAGACAAGGGGTGAAAGCCCTGCAAGCCAGGCAGGAGGCCCTTCTCAACTCTCAAAGTAAAAGTAACAAAAACAACAATACGTATTCAAAAGCTACAGTGCATCAACCTGTGGTTCTATGAATTCAATTAAATAATAATATACAATTTTTAGAAGTCATCACTTTACCACCACATCCGGAGTTAATCCCTACAAATATATATATATTTTTGGGTAAAAAAAACATACCAAAATGATTGTTTTTATGAAAACAGATAAATTAGAATAAAGCGGGTAACCGCATCCTATTATCTCATGCCATTTTATTTAGTCTCCGGATTTGCATGAAAAACTTTGAAAAGGGAATATACAACAAAGCTATGTTAGGTTTTTTTTGTATTCAGGAAGCACTTTTTTAGTACCACAAAAACAATTCGATTTACTACCTGCTTGGCTTTAAAAGATGATTATTATTTGCTACGTATTGGCATTTCTGCTCACATCAGAAGTATGAAGCAATTATGGAATCATAATTTTGCTTTTAACTCTTTGTTGATTAGGCCTCCTCTTTGAAGCCTTCTCCTCTAAATAACCCCTTAGTAATACTTTCTTTAGCCTAGCGGTGATATTCGTACTTATATCAAATTGGAGGCATACGCATCATCCATTTCCAATTCCATAAACTCCCGGAGAGAGCCAAACGTTGGTCGTGAGTTCCGGTCCAAGTTCCAGCATGCAACCAATAGTGAGTACCTACAACATGAACATTAAATGTCAGTGACGGCACAACTAACTTTTAGTATCACAACGACTGTATTATTATTATTATTTTTTTACATTTGTTCATTGCAGAGGTCCGGTTTTGCCAATCTCAGTCCATCACGGATATCGTCTACAAATTGGGCAGTAAAAGACATTCCCGGATAAGGGGTGTCGCCTTGAAACAATAAAAATAATTCTACCATAAAATGCAAATACCTATGTGAATATTGGAAAATAAAATACATAACTATACAACTTACCAAAATTAAGTATCTCCCAAACTGTGACCCCATAACTCCAAACGTCGGATTTGATAGAGAATTCCATTTTAGCTAGTGACTCGTACGCCATCCATTGCCATGGGCCGGCCTCCTCCTCCTTTTTAACGTACTTGTAGTCACTCATCATCAGTTTCCGGGAAAGCCCAAAGTCTGATATTTTACAGGTGTGGTTCCCATCCAGAAGGACGTTCCTTGCCGACAAGTCCCCATGAATCACGGCCTTCTTGCTCCCAATGTACTCCATCCCGGAAGCAATTTCCAACGAAAATCTGATCATATCCCGGAAGCAAATTGGATTCCCTGGAGTTCCAAAGTTGGACCTAGAATACTTACGCAAATGTCCGAGGAGGGAGCCGTTTTCGCAAAGTTCGGTGACGATGTAAATAGTTCCTATGCAGCCAACCAAAGAATTTTTTTTAAATCATGAATCATGTTAAATCGACCAATAAATATTCCTGCTGACAATATATTTTACCATTCGAGATTTCCTTTATGTACGCCCCAATAAAGTTGACAATATTCGGATGAGTTCCAATGTACGACATGATTTTCACTTCGGTCAGCAAACTTTTGAAATCCTCCCTGTTCACCCACTCATGAGGGACTTTTACAGCCACTTGTACATCTCCCACTGATGCCTTCACAACCTTTCCGAAATGACCTCTTCCCAGCGGACTGGAATTGTCTTAAAAAATATCAACAAAATTATGTATGTATTTAATAATATGACAGGCCAAAGTCGCTCTTAAAAGTATTTTTTTAATGACATATGTCGGCCACCTGTAAATACAAAGTTTTCCTTGGGAATGGAAAATTTTGACTCAAACTTCAATTTAGAATAGTCACTCTCGTCATCATCAAAGAATAACTCTCCTTGGTCCGCCGTCGTGAATCCAACTCTTTGGAGAGGACTCCCGTTCACAAATTCTTGCACTTCAAGGTCAGACAATAACTTGGACTTGGTCCGTAGGCGGGTGCAGAGGATGGAGGTGACTCCTACGAAAAGTAGGATTAACACCCCGGAAGCTCCTAATGAATAATATACCCATACTTTCCA
>JAANSN010003467.1:0-18464 GCA_036850665.1 Dicranocentrus wangi | reverse complement strand
GGAAGGAATGCCGGAAGTCTTCACATTTATTTGTTTTTTTTTCAACAACCTTGTTGTTCCACCACCACCACCTCCGTTGATAAACATTCCGCCAAGCCAATGAGTGATTGGTGGAGAACACGGCGGAAACCAAGGGGTGCCTGAATGAAATGAGCGAATGGTATATGGTGTCTTGACTCGAGTGTGTCGCCGTCACGTCACCAGGTGGTCAATAATAGTTGACCCGTATGGATCCGTTTGTTGCCGCTCCTCCTCCTCCTCCTCCTCCTGATGTAAGAGCACTTTGAAACTGGGGACAGAGGGGAGAGGACCAGGTCCTACGCAAACAACCCATCTTTTTTAGTCCATGATGTCACACAAAACGACAACCCCTGCCCTCCATCCAACTGTCCATGTTTGGGCAACTTTGGAGGGGTTTTCATCGATGCTGTAATGTAGGGAAAGTATATAAGTTTTAATAATTAATATAATGTCGGCTCCGGATGGATTTGCACGGGCACTCGGCCGCCAAGACAAAAAAGGTTGGCATTGTAGGAGGATTTTCTGCAATAAGTTGGCCATATTATATTTTTAATCACATACTTGTTCACAATTTACGTTTAGTTTTTTGGAGTTTATCCTCAAAACAGGTCGTTTTATATTGGTTTGCAGGCGGCGAGGGTAGGGTGGAGGAGCTGGTCACTAAAAGTCAGCTCCTCCACCCCAAAAAATAATGTTCACTGAACTACCAAAATCTACTCTTTTGTTTTTTTCTGATTCTTTTAGTATTTCACTCGAATGAGGAGACAAAAACTGGAATATATTATAATATTTATACTCTTGCGGTGTGTCTAAAATCTAAGCGCTGGGCTCCGGTACTACTTCTTTTATGTATTAATATATGAAATGAGTCATATTATATGAGGATGCATTGCATGCCATGCAGTTCTCAATCCAATAAAATATTTCACGAAATGGCCACCAGAGAGAGAGGAACTGTACATACCAACCAACCAACCAACCGGCTCGAAAGTATATATCCAGTAGCTTTTCCAATGAAGCAAAAAAACACGCGCAAAAATTCGCGAAATCATTCCTCATCCCTCTTGTTCAAAAGGGTAGTGTAGAGTGGACGACTAGTAGTGTGAGGAGAGGATGAGCATAATATAATAATATCCTTGGTTTATACATATTTATGTACTTTGCAGCTACAAGTGACTCCTCCTGGCTCCTGCCTAAATAAACCCGCTTCTGTATGGCTTTAAATGAGTGTTCTACTATGTATGCACGTGCGTTCTTCTATTTGACTGATTATTTTGCGGTTTTTGTAGTAGTAGTAGAGTAGTAGTAGTTCGATCGAAGAATTTCTTCTTGAGTTCTTTTTTTAAACAATCTCCGGTAGAGTGAGCAGGAAGTTGATTGAGATTTTTTTTGGATACTACTACTACTACGAGGATTTGTTTATCTATTTCTGTTTGAAATAACATTTATATGCACGTTGTGGGAATGAAGGTTGGTTGGAATTTTGGAATGCGATTAGAGATAAAAAAAATAAGTTGGAAGAATAAAAAATGCAGAAAAGAATTTTTTAAAAGTCGGCTTACGTTTTAACAAACGGAGGAATATGGAGTTACAATATTAAATTTAAATTTAACATTTTCAAAATTTTAATGTGGGTTTGCAAGAATAGTAAATATATACAATTTACGAGCTGAAGATGTGACGCTTGCTTGTGAGCAATAATAATTCTTGATTGTATTAGGAAAAAGAAGAGGAAACCACTAGATTTTTATTTTCTTGAAAGAACATCATATTTTCACAATTTCTTAAACTAAAAGAGTGTAGTGAAGCTTGAGTTTCACTAAAATTTGACGGAACAATATGATAAAAATTATAGACTTTTTTAGAAATTGCTAAATCCACATTATCATTAAGTAATTGACGGAACCGACATGGCCACACTGCAAACTACAAATATGCATGTTTTCATTACACGACCCTTTTTTGTATTTTCGTTTTTTAAAAATATAGTCCTAAATCTAGATATTTTCATTAAGGGGATCTACACACACACAGAGAGATGAAAATAATTGCAAGAGTTCGATTCAGCAACTTAAAATTTATAATTACAAAGTCATTTAAAATAAAAATAGGTATGTCTCTAGAGGAAAGATCAATTAATTATGGGAATCCTCTTCTCCGTCAAGTCGGGTGTGTGGGTGGACAATCCCGCAACGCCTACACCCCTGAAACGCAAACATCAAAAGAATTTTAGGGGATTTAAAAAAAATGCATTTTTTTAAAATTAGGACAATAATTTTCATCATAAAAATCATATTTACTATGATTCCACCTTTGCCGTCTGGAATCTTGAGAGCCCCTCTGAAACACGGACAACGCCTTCGGAGCCGAACCGCTATGTCACTATCCTGGTCTAAATTTCTTCGGGAGACAGCACACCCTGCCAGTTGGATGGAGAGTGAGTTTGAGTTGCGAAACAATGACCTAGAAAAAAATAAGATTGTTGGCCCATGTCCAATCCCTCCCTTCCCTCCATTTAAAATACGTCGACGGGTTGAGCATGTTGGGCTCGAGAAGCAGCTCCCCTGCTCCTGCGTACAGAGGAGGAGGAAGGGTGACAAATGGATCATTTGGAAACACCCCCCCCCCTCACACGACCTCTGGTCTGCCTCTCTGACACCAGCAACTTGAGCTTCCTCTTCATCATGATGATCCCAACCGTAGACTTTGCCCGGGGTTGGGAGCAGGTTCCCCAATGGGGGGCATCAAAAGGCAAGAAAATGTGATGATAATGACATGGCGCCCAAAAAGCTACATTTTTGGCCCGGAATGGATAAATGACTATCAGCCGCAGAAAGTCAGTCGTCGTCCTCAGTCGTTATGCAGCTTGAATGTCGCCGTCCCAATCTTGTGGTTCCTCAGACCTCGAGGTCACTCATCAACTGGTTCTGAGGGGGTCGCCGCTGCTCTGGGTGGGCAGAACAAGTTGATGAAGCCAGTGAACACAATGGTAATCCTTACACCTCTCCGTATTCCTTTCTTATCTTCTCTTCGCCATTCGCCGGAATAGTTGAAGTCGCCTTTACGTTTTTGAAAATTAAAGCAAAATTGTGAAGAATTAATAGCGTCAATTAAAAAGTAAAAAAGTTTTTAGGTTTTGATTTTTAGATTTGATCTTTGCGAGTTTCCAAAAACTAAGCTCTTTCTTACAGAGTTTTGTTGGATCAAATTCCGCCACGCAACATCTTCACTTGTTCCACTAACAGCCGACATCATGATGGCGCAGCTCCAAACTGCCCGCAGCTATCAGAGGTCACAATCAAGAAGGCAGGGACGGCGCCCACTCCAAAACGGAACATGATCCAACCATCCCAGGGGAATGGTGAAGGGAAAATCAATTGTAAGGATTACCCGTGTGCCCATTGGCTTCATCCCCTTGTTCAGACCACCCAGAGCATCAGCAAGCACCTTAAAGCCAGTTGGTAGAGAGTAGAGACCTCCGCATCAGAAGAGCCACACGAGTGAGGTGGGGGCGCTCGGGCTGCAGGGCACTCAATTGGTGTCGACAGACTCCTACACAGAAATCATTCCCATCATCAAGGCCCCATCGGAGCTGAGGACCTCAAGTCATCACATAATTTGTTGTCCCTTGTTGCACCTCCAGTTTTGGGGGACATGCTCCCAATCCCTAGCGCAGCCTACGGTGGAGATCCCGTGGTACTTAAAGTTGATAGTGCCAAGGAGCTATACCAGCTCGAGGGTGGTGGTGGTGTCCCAAATGGCCAATTTGTCACTCTTCCTCCACCACCGTACGCAAAAGCTGGAGATGCGTCCCGAGCCCAAAATGCTGAACCCGAGGAGGTATCAAGTTGAGAAAAGGAATATAGGACCTACACCAGCGCAATCCAACTTTTTGTAGGCGATATTCTATTCTCGCCCCCATCCAACTGCCAAGGTGTGCTGGTCCAAAGGATTCATCAGAACAGGAGGACCACAGGGGTTGGGAGCTCCGGAAGCATTATCGGTGTTTCAGTTGTTGGCTCTGTATATCAGACGTCGAAAGGGGGTCCTATAGCCCTTGCGCGACATTGATTCTTGATTTACTGAAACACTGTGTGAACTTGACTGAACAGAGGAGAGTTCTATTTCCTATTCCTCGCCGCCACTTTCGCATTAGATACATTTTATTTATACTTTTTTAGCTAATAGCTAGGTTCATAATGTAGCCTTTTTCCACTAAATCATCTAGCGAGAGTGGTACGACAGGGCCTGGCTATACTCGCTATAGCTGTAGCCAGGCCCTGACCTCACGAAAAAACTCACAAAATAACGTCCCCTATATTTCTTGTCGATTTTCCATCCAAAAACACTCTCGAAACAAATATAATATGAGTCTCTGCTACAACACTGGTATTTGCGGTGACGAAACAAAAAAAATCATATTTTTTTATTTCTCGAGTATATTGCAAGGTAGCGTAACTGCAGTAGCGTAAAACTACATACATTCAGCGTGTATAATATGTGTATCTGTGGTCTGTGGTATATATATATATATATATATTTTACAAAAATCAAGATTCTTTATTCCTTTCCATGCTGCCTAAAAGTTTTTTCTGGACGTGAATGGAATCATGGCTTGCTTCATAGATGGGGTGTCTGTTGTGTAGCGTTTTTTTCTACTCCTTGTTGTTTTTATCAGAGAGTGCAGTTGACAATATAGGAATAGGAGGATGAGTTGGCTGAGGAAATGACAAAAATGGGTCATTCAGGGGTCATGGTATATTATGTGCGCATAATATGCATATTATTCAATGTTGCCGGAGCATTCTTATACCTGGAGTTCCCAGGCCACTTGAGTGTAGTTTTCCTTTTATTTCTCAAAGCTTTTGTGAACATTTTAAACTTGACAAAAAATGACAATTATTGTATGGTGGTAGAATGCTTATTATTATTATTATTAGTTGGACAGCACTGCAAATATATAATAATATAATACATAAACTTGATTCATTTACGAATTTTTATTACAAATTTTGAAAATTAGAACTCTCAACATACTTTTTAGTACTAATCAGGAAAATATTGTAAAACCAAGTATTAAAGCTGAAGACAAGATTATGAATTATATGATTATGGCTAATAATAGCTAAATATTTTAAGTCAGTCCTCAATCCAGACACTTATGTATAATATATTATATCCTTATTTAACTAACACCGTATTTATCAGGGGTAAACAGAGGAAACAATAATTTGCAACATTTTAATTCCTGCATTCATAGAATAACAATTTAATACTCAGAAATCCTATACTCTGTCAAGTCGGATGCGTAGAGAATAAAGAATCCCATCCAAAGTCTACGCCCCTGAAACCCCAAAGAACATAAAAAAAACATTTTTTTAATACTTCAAAATACAAATTAAGAGAAAGAGAAGACAACAGAATCATCATCATCCTTGTCACTACAAATCCTGTTTTCTACCTTTGCTTCGTCGCCGGCTGGAATTCAGAGCCCCTAGGGAACACGGACAACGCCTTCGGAGCCGAACCGCTTTACCACCGCTCATGTTCTAAATACTTCGGGGGACAGCACACCCTGCCAGTTGGATGGAGAGGGTTGCGAACACTTAAATGACCTCCAAAAAAAGCAAGATTGCTATGATGTACGTACGTCCTACCCCTCGCGCGCTCCACTTGATAAAATGTCGACCAGGTGAGAATGTTTTGGGATCGAGAGACGCCACCTGCTGCTCCTGGGTACGACGGAGGAGGAGTAGCGACTAAAATCGAACTTCTGGCGCGCCTCCCCACGGGTCCGTTTACTCCTCTGACACCAGCAACTTCATACACGTCATGATCCCCACCGCGGGGTCCACCCGGGATTGGGAGCTTGTTCCCCAGTGGAGGGGCATCGAAAGATAAGAAAATATGATGACATGTGAATGTGAAGCACCCAAATAAAAAGCTACAATTGGTCCGTGATGGAAATGATTCATCTGAAGGAGATCGATCGTCGGCCGTCACCAGCTGAGTGTACCCCCCAGTTGGAGTGTCCCCACCCCACTCTTGTATAAAATACTGCCTCTGAACCGCAGAAGAGTAGGCCACTACAACCTGGTTCTGAGGTGCTCGTTGCCGGCGCTGCTGCTCTCGACGGAGAAAATAAACGGAAAAGAGCGCCTGGCTTGATGGGGCCCGACCCCGACATCTCTTTTCCTGCCTTGGGGCCTTGTCCTCCTCGCCCCGGAGTAGTTGGATTAGTATCGGTTGGTCGACGAAATGTATCGCCGCTCCTTTAATTACTCCAATCATGACTGGAATTACATTAAAATGAGAACATTATAAATGCGTCATCAATATCAATATCAATTTCTCAAGTTTGCCGGTGTGACTCGAAAATACATGTTTACCAGGATCAACATTTTGCTTGGCAGTAAAACAACGTGTTTAAAGAATGCTGTTCTAATCATATTTTACGATATTATAGAAAAATTTTAAAAAATGCAATTAAATTCTTACAATTTCAGATCAAAAGTTCTACCCAAAGCCCGTCCTTGGTGTGCCGTGAAGCAGGTCACCATCAAGACCGTGGGGGACCGACGACTCGCAACCGACTCTAACCCAACTATTCCGAGAGGAGGGGGACGAGTCGCAAAGCAGACAGAGAGTTGCCAGGGTTGCCCTCGTGCCGGGTGCTTTTATCGACTTCTTTTGTGACCCCCCAGAGCATCATCGTCATCAGCAGCGTAGCATCTCAAACTCAGTTGATAACCTTTACGTGATGTAGAGGGACCACAGGAGTGAGGTGGGGACACTCGAGNCAGGAGTGAGGTGGGGACACTCGAGCTGCAGGGCACTCAGTTGATGTCGACAGACTCCCTCAGAGAACTCATTCCCACCAAGGTCCAATTGGAGCTGAGGATGAGGGCATGGCCCCATCATGTGTCATCACATTTTTTTGTCCTTTGTTTGTTGCACCTCCATTGCATTGAGGGACATGCTCCCAATCCCCAGGCAGAGCCTTCGGTGGGGATCGCGTCGTGTTTAAAGTTGATAATGCCAAGAGGAGCCAAACGGGCTCGTGGAGGAGGGGTGGTGCACCAGATGAGCAATTTTTGTCGCTCCTCCTCCTCCACCGCACACAAGAGCAGAGGTGGTTCTTTTGCTTCTCGAGCCCAAAAAATGCTTCATCACCAGTGGAATGAATTAAATAGAGCAGAGGAACGGGACCTACACCACACTAGCAATCCTGTTTGTTGATAGGTCATGATGTTCTAACCCCACCTCCATTCAACTGCCAAGGTGTGCTGGTCCGAAGGATTCAGAACAGGGCCAGCGATTTGGCTCCGGACGCATTGTCCGTGTCCCAGTTGACTCCGAAGAAATGTTATTACCCCATTGTCGTTGCCAATAGTTTGCACGACGGATTTAAAGAGTTTTTTATTTTCTTTTGAAAATCACATTTAAAAATATCCTATGACGCACGCACCCCCACAAAAATTTTGATTTATCAAACTCCTTGATTTAACTAAAAAATATTATCGTCTCTGGAGAGTTGTACCACAGGGCCTGGCTACTCACTATATAGCTGTTGTAGCCAGGCCCCGCACCCAAAAACTCACAAGAAAAAACGTCTTGTTGTCTTAACAACTTTTTTTCTTAATGACACTTAAACTTCTGTAACTTTTATTTTCGGTGAAACAAAATGACACTGAAATATATAATATAGTATTTCTTTCTTGAAGTAGTACACAAGTAGTACGTCCACTCTCTCGTCCTTTTTTGCTAGTCAGCAGTCAGCATGCCCAGGCACGCCGTTGATCCCAACCCAACCGCTAGGAGGAATATTGTGGTGATGATGGTGATGATCTGTGTGGTATACTGTACGAGCAAAATAGTCAAAGGTTTTCCATTCCACGCATCACAATCATGCAATCATTCATCCCGATTTCCCTCTTGTGAAACAGAGCGGTTGAGTGTATATTTCATTATGGGAAATTCCTCTATATTTTTCTTAAAGCAACGAGTATAATCATTGCTTCATCTTAGCCAAACTACATATACAGCGTTGAGTTTGAGTGTACCATTTGATATGTATAGCAAACGAACTTTACTTTTCTACTTTGCTCGAGTCGAGCGAGTGGTATAATATTGTTCGAAAACATCAAGATGCTTTTCGTCATTTTTGGACTACACTGGCTGGACCTGTCTCTTGTGAAACAGGGTAGAGTGTACAACACGATATAATATTTTTCATCTATATGGTTCTTTGAGAATCTACAGGGTTATTGCGTAACTTGTAATCCAGTTCAGGCTTTTTTGCAACGTTTTGTTGTGATCCTGTCCAACAGTTCCATCCAACCAGTGGATAATATATTCTGAGTCTGTGTGTGCAAGTGCAAGCATTTTTCCTTGTCTTTTTGGAGAGTAGAGTGCAATGCTTAGGCATGCTTGCTACAAAACGCATAATATGGGGTACGTAGTACCTGACAGAGAACACAAGAAATGCCACGCTCTGTCAAACATGCACACGCAGCGTAGCCAATACATAAATTTTTGGTGTTTTCACTTTGTTCCAGAGGAGCATTTCATAGGCATGATGTATGAGTCATTAGTCATTACGTAATAATAATCCACTAATCTCGATGAAGTTACTAGCGTTTCCTTTTGCCTCACAACAACCAGGTTGCATTCTTTTCTACATCAGGGTATTTATTTGTAACTAGTTGGAATCCCCCGCTTCCAGTTGACATGGTTCTGCTGAGATGTATTTGCGGAAAGACCATGATTTTTTATGCAATGTTTCTCAATTCCTTGGAACTGGCTACTTAACAATAATATACAAGCATTATTTAGGAAACGGATTAAAAAAGCTTTTTTTATATTAATGCTGTTGTTTGATGGGCAGATTAGGAAGAACCTGTGTAGGCAAGAGTATTTGTGGTGGGACTGTGCAACATTTGTTAATGTTTTGTGAAATAGATTGTTTGTAGCCAACATGTGTCATTACAGGGAAATGGGCTCTGCATCTGCAGGTGGTTACACACAAACGTTTGTAGAGATGTAAATGACGTTTTTTTGCCAACAAAATCACCATTACCATTGTCGTCATCATTATAACCTTGTATCACCTATCCAGCTAGTCGGAGCTGATCAGAGAGAGAGAAAGAGAGAGAGAGAGAGAGAGATCAAGATTTTTTTCGCATGCAATTTTGAAAATGGACTTGGGATCAGTTCTTGAACCGACTAGTATTCCTCCCTCCTTTGTGTCGAAGGGCTTTTTGGAGCAAACTTTAAACCGGAAAGTGTCCACTTTTAAGATTTCCAGTGGGTCAAACCCTGGAGATGGCTATTTAGCAGCAATTTTTGGACTTCAGGTCGTCTTCAAAGGGGACGACGACCGCGACTCTGATGAAAAACAACAGCACTTTATATTGAAATGTCATCCCCCTCAACCTGGTCTACGGCAGTTTTCCGCCAAAACGAAAATGTTCGAGAAGGAGCTGATGTTCTACCGGGATTTTGTACCGCAACTAGAGCAACTAGCAAGGAAGAATGGTCTTATTGGGGTTGAGCTCGATAGCTGTTGGGTTCCGCCTTTCCATGGAGGGAACGTCGCTTCTAGAATCATCTTCCGGTACGAGCCTGGAAAGTACATCTCGATTAATTAAAAAAATAAATTCTGGCAATCGCGTTTTTATTATTCTCCTTTTTAATTTTTCTAGGCAAGCCCAATAACGACACTTTGTGGTCCTCCGAGAGCCTCATTTTACTCACTGACCTGCGACCCTTGGGATACAAAATGAGGGACGACCGCCTTGCCGGATTGGACCTCCCTCATGGGATCCTCGCCGTGAAGGAGCTCGCCAAGTTGCACGCCCTAGCCTGGGCGTATAAGAAGAAGAAAAGGAAGGAAGGGAGCACCTCGACGACGACGCTGCTAACCTCGAGATATCCTTATTTCCGGGACTTTATTTATTATTCTCCCCAGGCCAAGAAGGAGGAAGAAGTAGACTTCTCTGCAGACAAGTATAGGAGAAACGTGTTGAAGGCAGTAGAGTTGCAAATTGGGAGTAGCCATCCGGCTTATGCCTCCTTTCATAAATTTCTACTCAACTCTGATGATGAGGATGTGGCGGTGGCAAATCAAATGTGGCGCTTTGTGGCACCCGCCGGGATTGACGAGCAGTTTGTGGAGGGCTTGTTGCGAGTGAAGGAAGAAATGGATGACTCCTTCGTGAAAGGTTATTTTTAATTTATTAAAGATTTTTTTCTGTGACAAATCATTTCAGTATTTTATTTTGATTTTACTCGAAATTTTATAGAACCGTGGCTGGTTGCAACTCACGGAGATTTCTGGATGAACAACTTGCTCTTCCGGTACGATTCCGCAGGGAACCCAGACAAGGTTTCCCTGGTCGACTTCCAAATGTGTCGTGAAGCCTGTCCCAGCCTCGACCTGGCCTACCTCTTCCTCACCAGCTTGAGAGCGGAGTCAAGGGCCTTACTCAAGCCGAAGCTGTTGGAGATCTACTACGAGTCATTTCTCGGGTTTTGTGGGGCCCTGGGTGTGGAGCCCCTTCCGGGATTCTCGTTTCCGACACTCCAAAGGCGACTCCGGAGAGCGGGCTTGTATGCCCTTTTGGTGTCCACGATTGGGCTGAACGTGGCGCTAAAGACGCAGGAGGATGATTGGACACCGGAGCTGGAGGAAGGGAAAGGAGAAGAAGGACGGGATGACGGCTACGGTCCATTTTCCTCCATTTATAGCGGCACCTACCGTAACCCACTGTTTCGAAAGGAAATGAGTGCCGTTGTCCTCGAGTGTTGGGAAAACGGGATTATTTAATTTATAAAAAAAACATTTCTTGCCGGGATTTTCTATTACATATGAGCTACTTGTTAAATATTCTTGTGGGGAGTAAATGATTCCCATTATTGTTGAGTAAAATTGGGAAAATCCATCATGACCAAATGCATGACGTTTGAATGTATTAATTATTCCATATATTACGGATGGAATGAAACTCCGTCGTCGTCGTCGTCGCATAATTTAATATGCAGTAGTAGCGGATGATGCATGAATGACATGACTCATATAAGTCATATAGCAAACGCTCCAGAGAACAAAGTGAGAACAAGAGAGATTTTTTTTTAAATTTTTGTCAGCAGAACTGCCACGCTTTTTTGCCAACAACATGCAATCCCGCAAACAAAGAAATAAAATATTATACTATGCTATCTGCTATATATACACCATATATTAGCAATCTGGCGAGAAGAGTATCCTCTAGTTACAATTTAGTTTTACTGAACAGGATCACAACTTGAAGTGCCAACCAGTGTAGCTTACATTGCTATATAATCAATCCCATCGTGTAAGTTTCGCAATAGCTGTACTATCCTCAAAGTTAGAAAAGGGGAAAGACTGCTTATGAGGGTATACAGGCGATCATCATAAAACAACCACACGAGCCCAATATTGTACTGTACTCTTGCATGCAGTAGTCATGGAATTGAACAACAAATTCAATTCAGAGGGATGCAGAGCATGTGTGTGTGTAGTGTACCCAGTCTCACCACACCACTCTCCCCTTTTTATCACAAGAGAAAAATTTCACAGTGGATATTTTGGGATGCATAATGTAAAGTTTAAATTTTTCGTACATTATATATATATATATATATATAAGTATATATATTTCGTGAAAAGTGTGGAGTCATGATGCTTTATTAGATTGAAGGCGGCATGGTTGGTGGCATCATCCGCATGATTCATCCTACCTTGTAACATGAAAGTGGAGAAGAGAACTACTTGCAGCAGCAGAGTCCAGTATATTCATTCATTCAACATTCATTCTTCGTTTTTGCTCTCTTGCGATAAAACATTTTTGTCATTCGGTTGAGCTACTTGATGTACGAGTGACCGGACGTTTTAATTGGAAAAAGTTTGGTGGAGGACCTGACATGATCCCATAATCCATGGTCAGGTCCTCCACCCCCCCCCCAGTTCTGCGATGTAAGGACATTTCTTTGACCTACAATAGCTACATAATAATATTCTTTGAAAAACTTTCGTGATTAAAAAATGCTGGATATTTAGTTTAAAAATTTGTAGGGAACACTGAATTAGACTCATTTGTACATAAAACTTGGAAAATTCAAAGAAAATGAAGTGTGAAAAGTCCACCTCTTTGCAAGTGAAACTGTGTGTTCGCCGTCATCATGCTTAGCAAGTATAACGAATTGCCAAACTAAAATTAAGACTAACAATAAGCTATAGTCTCTCTATAACTATCAAACTAGCAATTATCTCAGAAAAGTTAAGAAAATGGAAGAACTGGAAAATTACAAGGGATGATCCCCTTGTGTCTAGATGTCTCTAGAGAACTTTGCAACGACTACTCCTCTTCCTCCTCCAAAAGTCTGGAATGCAGTGTCCTTGTGGAACGGAGTGAACAACGTTTCCGGAGCCTACCTCATTCTCCTCCTCCTCCTTCTGTTCTATATCATTTTGGGAGGAATTACACACCTTGTCAGTTAAATGTACTACAGGTCTTGCGATATGTTCTAAAATGGAATTGCTGGTGCAGGTGCACAATGCCTTGCTCCACTTGGCTCATCATTGTCTAGTCGAGAATGTTGGTGCAGAGAGGTTCTCACTGTTTTTGTATACGGTGACGGGGAATCTGCAAATTCCTAGTTTGTCACACTGCAAAAAAAACTGCTCACCACTTGTTTTTGCCCTCCTGCATCATGAACTTGACACACAACCTGATGATTTCCGCCGTGAACTCTGCCTGGAATTGGGAGCATCTCTCTCAAAATTGAAGGGAGTCCCAAGAGAGTAACACCCCGTTTTGAAGACCTGGCGCCCACCTGGCCGGTCACCCTCAAATCTAACCATCTTGTAGTACTCCATCCAGGTATAAAAGTTGTTTACAGCATTACTTACGTCAAAAGATATATAAATTTTCAAATCAACAATAAACGTGGCTCATATGTCAAGCTTACTAGTCCTGAAATGGACCACCCTGGTTCACATTTTTTTTCTAGATCCACATGGGCCCGATAAAATATAGAGGCCTTCTGCCCGACACGCCGTTTTTGCCGCATCATCATCACTACCGTTGAGAAACGTGCTCCCAATTCTGGGTAGAGCCCACGCCGGAAACCGGGTACTGGCTCGAGTGCATAATGCTGGAGAGCCACAACAGATGGTGGTGGTGAGTAGGGCGACAGACAGGGAATTTGCAGGTCCAACGTCACCGTATACAGGAGCACGGGGAACCTCTGGGCACCAGTTTTCTCGACTAGGCGAGGACGAGTCAAGTGCAGCAAGGGATTGTTGTGGACCTGCAATCAGCAACCCCATTTTAGAACATATTGCGGAACCACTTCATCCAACTGCCAACGTCTTGTATACTGCTTCCCAAATGATTTATTAGAACATGAGGACCGGTTGGGTCGGTTCTGGACGCGTTGCTTGTCAGTTCCTCACTCACGGGCACTGCATTCCAGACCTGAAGGTAAAAACTTATTATGCTCTCCATATAAATTACCAGATTTTTCTATTGTATAGAAAAAAAATTCTGCATCAAGTTTTCAAAATGGGATATTTTGTATTTCAGAGAAGTAGTTGTTGTGGGGTTCTCTAACCCCTTCCCCACCCCTTCCCAAAAAACTCCCATCTGGACACAAGAGGATTTCTGATATTTTATAGCTTTCCACCACAGACTTGGTTTTTTTTACTTATTTGTTGATTTTATTTTGTTTGATTTATCATTATAGATTTTAACTTTAGCTTATCTTAATTTTAGTTTGCTAGTGTCGCAAATTTCTTTAAAATATATATCATTTTAAAGATGTACTTGGCATGAACTATTAAAAATATTATTTTTCATTGGAATTACTACGGTAAAAATGTTGCTCGGGAAATTATATTCAATATCATGTTTAAATCAATTTTACTGCACAACTCTCAAGAAATGATTATTTAATCACATATACATTGTATCTGTTTGGTTTCGTCACGATCCTGCACCGAAAATCCATTTTTATTGCTGTTATATACAAATAGCTTCATTTTTAAAACTCGCATCTACCAACCACGTTGTTTTTTTTTAAAAAATCATTTCACATTTTTACTCACAAAAAAGACAAAGCTTGAATTTCCCTTTAAAAAAAACGACGGCTCATAAGACACAAAATTGATATAAAAGGTAATTTTGAACTGTAAAATGTGTACATAGTCAATAAAAACTGAATCGGTAGTTTGGACAAACTACTGAAAATATTGATATGCCTATATTTTTGTCCAGCTGCTGTTACCGAAAAAAACGTAACACAGTTTTTTTAAATCTTTACTCCACATTTGTAAGCTGAGGGAAATTGAGGGGTAAGGGTTACTACCCTATCGAGCGAGGTATCCCTACTTATGGGACTTTATTTATTCTCCCCCGTCCCCATCTCACCAAAATGAGGTCGAGGAGGACCAATCCCAAATGGACTTCTTCGCCACCCAGCCGTTTAGTTTAGGTGTGGAACCCCTTCCGGGATTATTCTCCTTTCAGACCGAGCGCTGAAAAGGCGACTACAAAGAGCAGGGTTGTATGCATGCCCTTTTGGTGTCCAAAGTCGTTCTTAACTTGGCCCTGAAGACGACGAAGGGAGTGACGTTGTCGTCCTCGATCTAGTGCTGGACAGCTCGAAAGACGGGATTTTTTATTTAAGTAAAACATGGCATTTTCCTACTCTTGTCCCATTTTCGAGTAGGTTGTAAATTATATGATTTCAGTTGAGTTGTGTAATATAATATGTAGGTAATTGAAATGCTAGAGCAATTCATCAACTCGAAATGCGTTGTTCGTTGTTCCATATTATATTTTTTACTGATGGCAAATAACTATGATTGTCATTAAAATATTATATAATGGAATATTATGTTGCAACATATCAAGTGGATAACTCGTAGCAAACGCTCCGCTTCGGAACAAAGCGAAGAGGGGAACCCAGCGAGATGTTGATTTTTTTCAACTGCAGTGCTATTTGGTTTTTGTGCTGTGATGTGATCTCTGGTTGAAATTAATATATATATGCATATATATTACCTATCCTCAAAGTTAAAAAGGGCTTGAGTGCTACTGCTTTGAGTTAAGAACATGAGCGCAGCAGCAAGCACTTGCGTGCAGCATGCATATTATTTTATTATTATGTGGCAAAGCAATCTACACTTCACTGCACACATTTTTCACAGTGGAATGAATAAGATTTCAGTCCAAATAGGATTTTTTAGAGAAGATGTGTGGAAAAGGTTGAAGATTTTGTCGTATACAGTATATTACAGATTGTACACAAAAAACCAAGTGAACAAAGTAGTCAGTCATGCCATGATATATTTTTTTAATAGATTGACGACGGCGTGGCATTTTTGCATGACTCAACCAAATTTTCAGTCACGGTTACCTGCTCTTCTTTCTTGTTGAGATGCTACCATTTTGTTGCAATTTGCAATTCTCTGGATAAGGGTCAATACACATCTCAATAATTTTTTAAAAGTTGACTTGGTGGAGGACCTGACCCGAGTACTCCCCGGTCAGGTCCTCCACCAGTTGTGTAATTCTACGATGTAAAACTGAGTTTCGAAAAACACTGGAAAGTTTTTTTAAAAGTGTATTTTCAAAAAGGACAACGTAGTTGCAAAATGGACGAAGTGCATCTTAAAATATTAGTCGATAACTTGAGGCACATGTCGATCGATCTCCGTTTTTTTTAAAAGTGGGTGGAAAGTTCTAAAAATGTGGAAGTGGATCACCTTTTGTGTCAAGTTGTACATCAAGAGAATCCCTCAACGGCTACTCCTTTTCCTCCTCCAAAATCTGTATCCCTGGAACGCACGTGGACAATGTTTCCAGAGGTGAACAGGAACTCCCCCTTATATGTTTTATTACATCATTTGGGGGCAAGCAGTAGAAGACTTTGCCATTTGGCATGGATCTAGGTTTTGCAAGATATTCTAAAATGGGATTGGAGGTGCAGGTCAACAACATCCCATGCTCCAATTAGCAATTAAATCATAGCTAGTCGATCTTGTTAGGCTCGGGGTGTGTGTTCCTCTTTCCTGCTGGTGCAGATTTTTGAAGTGGAACTCCGATTTTCCAGTCTGTCACACTGCTCACCACCTGCTGTTGTGGCACCCTCCCGCAACATGAACTTCCGCCACAACTTCATTTCCGGAACTGGGAGCGTCTTTCCCAAAGATTCGCTGGAAGTGTAGCAAGGATGTGGAAATGTTTTGGGGAACTGGTGCCCACCCATTTATCTCCATCTCCATTGGGTCGGTCGACATTAATTTCCACAACAAACCTCCTCAGCCCTCAGTCCCACGACGGCTACCCCACGACCACGTCTCAAAAACCAGCAAGTACTCCAGGTAATTCATTCGCGTCATATATTTTCAGATGATTTCATATGCAAATCTAATTGCTAATTCTGAAATCGACATGATCCTTAATATTATGGCATTTATAGACATTTGTCCGCCAGCACCATATCTTTCTTGCGCATCGCCACCGTTGGGAAACATGCTCCCAGAACCGGGTAGAACCCACCCCGGAAATCAGGTTTTGGCTGAAGTGGATGGCGCTGGAGTGCCACAACAGGTGATGACTAGTACGACAGACGGGGGATTAGCAGATCCTCCTTCAAAGTTTGCAACAACAAGAACAAGAGCAGCCTCTCGCTCCTCCCAACATTCTCGTCTGGCCGAGAATTGTAAAACATTATGGAACACTGGGTTGGACTGACTTTCATCCGCAATCCCGTTTTGGACCATCTTGCAAAATCAGTCCATCCAATTGGCGACGTGTAAAACTGCTTTCCAAGTGATTTAGATCAAGGGCGCGGTGGTCCTCTGCTCCGGACGCGTTACCCGTGTTCCAAGGGGTACTGAATTCCAGACGCGAAGGTAAAATATAAAACTTACTTCTACCACACAAGTACAAAGAAATATGAATTCTCCACAAAAATAATCTAGTGATTGGTTGTAAAAATGTTGTTTAAAAATGTTTTTTGTGTGTTTCAGAGGAGTAGTTGTTGGGGGGTTCTCTAAACCCCAACAACCAACTGGACACAAGAGGGTTTATGCTAATCATTTTAACAATTTTCCACTACGGAGTTTCTTTTATTTTTTTAAATCGGAATCTTTTTTAAAACTTTTTGTTAGCTTTATCGAATTATCGATTAAGTAGATAACTCTTAAATATTAGAATTAATATAAACTCATAGTGGATTCCCTTAAATTATCCTTTAGATTCCTTAATATTAAGTTAAGAATGAATGAACCTAAGTTTAACAAATGAGCTGTATCAATAACCACATAATTAAAGCATCTTCAAAAAATTGAGCAAATTCATTCATTTTATCCATTCGCGCATCTTACATTTGCTGAGGAAATTATCTTCAAAATATGTTGGAATCAACTGTCAAAATCGAAAACCTTGTTTTTTCCCACGGATGGCCAATAGAGAAATATATCTAGTAATTGATTGAATGCATTCAGGTTTTCTGAGCAAGTGTATTGCTCCTAAACTAATATTGCATAGTCCTGAAATTGCTGGGTGAAGTATACTGGGTGAAGGAGCGGGAGCGACCCTAGAACCATTCCACACAGTCGACAACTATCCATCCATGCCATCCAGGGGAGTATTCCCAATTAACTGACATGGATAGCGCCCCCCTCCAAATTAAAAAAGTGGTAAAAAACATCCATTGAACATTTCAAATTACTCTGTAAAACACCACCAATCAACCTGTAAAACACCCCAAATTTAACTTGTAAAACACCCCCATTGACTCAATATTATACTGTAATATTTACGTTCTCAAAGTGAGCGCAAAATAGTAAGAATTTGACATTTTTACGTGTCAAAATTGTCCTAACTCGTCAAGGAAAGTATCCTGAAAATCCACCTGCCCACAATGGGCGAAGGAGTAACCCTAGAAAGTTCCATACCGTCACCAACCATCCCTGCGGGTGACCAATCATCCCTATATCAATCTCACTAATCCTCCAACACACACACCATAAACCAACCAAACTGTCCTACATCAAAATAATTTTTAAAAAAACAAGCGTGACCGAAGCAAGGATGATGGCAAGTTCATAAGCTCACCACTGCTATGCCGCGAGCTTATGGTTGTTTTCACCGGTTCCGTGTACCGTGGTAGCAAACGTTTAGACGAAACAATGCGAATTATGTTTTATTGCTTGGTCAAAAGCTTACCTTATCGCCTGTTCAATATCAATATTGTGCATCCGTCTGTAAACCTTTCCCGTTCTTCCTGACAAAGTTATGCAAACCTGGCGAAAAACGTGCCGCCATATCAAACTAAAGCTACTTTGAACATTACGAAACGAACACTGAAACTAGAATTCGTTCAAAAATACCAGCAAATAATTTTTT
>JAANSN010003466.1:0-18470 GCA_036850665.1 Dicranocentrus wangi | reverse complement strand
CGTGCGCATCCTATCAGATAATTTAAGGCAATTTTGCCCAACTGCAGACAAATAATTTCGCCCTAATTTTTCACGAAAACAAGAAGAATAGGAGCAGAAGAGCGGCGGAGGAGTGAGTCAGTGAGCTTGAGCTGCTTAGTTTGCCATAGCTTTTGTGTTTGATTGTCGCCTTTTGGTGAGCATAAGTTGAAAAAAAAATACACAAGCTGATTGTTACTTTTACCTGTGCACAGCGCAACTTAACGTATTTCTTTCTTCCTTTTTCCCAAAAAGGGAGTCACTAATGACAGGACCAGCCCCAACCAAAGATAGAGGTACAGAGAGAAAGAGAAAAGAGGGCTTTGTTGTAAGTGGACTACTACTCAAAAGTTTTTATTATTTTTTGAGGTATGTTGACTTTTTTTCTTTCTTGGCGATACGATACTGATACCGATATCAGTTGAACAAGCGGAGGATTGGATTGAATGTAATTGAGCTGAATTATTATATTGGAGCAGCAATGTTTCCCGTTTCCAAATAGTGTGAAGAAAAAAGTGAGTGAATGGATAGGATGTAAAAAAAATCACCAGAAAATCAGCCCATATATACCATTATTTTCTCCATGAGCATAATGCTTTTGAAATAAGGGCTCAGTTTTCCCAGTAATATTAGCTTGGGATAAAAAGGAATCAATTGCAAAAGGACAGAGAGTTGATATGCCGATGGCGAGTGCTCCGAGCGAGTCTGACTGACTGCACAGTGCACACATATCTTCTACTCTACTCTCCTGCTGTAATTTGATCTAGTCATTACAACCTGCTCGCCTGCCTCTCTCTCGTCTGGACTGAAATGAAAGGGAATGTGTATCAAATTACTATGTTGAATGAGGATCGGAGGAAAAAAGGGATTTTGTAGAGCGTTCAAAATTTTTCAAAATATTGGAAAAGTGGATGTAAGGAAGGATCAGAGTTGTGTTGCAATAAACTGTAGCAACATTAATTTGAAACTGAAAGCAAATATGTAACTCGTCTCCGTCTTGTGGTAAAATAGCTGTGTGGATTATAATTTTATAGATTATAATTCCACATTTTAAAAAAATCCTTTTATTTCATTTTTCGTCCATACTCCATCATCCCAACGGAACCTTGAGTTTCACAGAAAGCGTACCTTCGTTCATCATCCAAAATTTAAAAACTTCGTCTTCCAGTTGAAAACATTTTCCCCCTCTCCCAGTTTTGTGATGTATACAAAACATATTAGCATCACACAAGAACAGCTTTTTCACGGATTTTTGTTTGGTTTTCTTCCATCCATTTTTCTAATACCATCACTTAAAGCCCATCGCGCTTTCCTCTTCACACACTCACAGAAACGGTGGTTTTAACCCTTTTCCCATAATTTCAAAAGGAGGGAATAAGACAGGCAGGGAGAAGTAGAAGTGGGAAAAAATCTTATGTAAACCAAACATTTTTTTTCTTCTCTCGAACATAATGCAGATCAAAAACTACATTTTTTTTATATATATATATTTTTTCCAGAAAGGAGATTATCATTTTTCTCTCGTTTTATTCTCCCCAACAAGCAAGTGCTCCCCATTCCATTCCAGTCCAATCCCAACTTGTCCAAGAAAAAAAAATCTATTTGAAGCAGAGAATTATTATTATTATTTCCTTGTAAAAATTTGTACTCATGCTCACTTAGTCCATATGTGTGTGATGTAGTGTGTATATATAATCTGGCGAGAGATGCCAAGGCCATTCCCAATCCTTGTGTAATCATCATTGAAAGAAAATCTCTTACGAAACACAAACTCTCTTCTACTCTACACCTTTTTAACGCTTTTTCAAGACATATCATCCAGCATCCAGCCACTTGAGCTGTTGGAATTCTTGATGAATCATATAATAATATTCACGTTCACGAAAAAATATGCTTGCTTTTCTACGAAAAAAAAAGTCAGAAAACGAAAAAAAAACAGTATTAAAGAAGAAAAGAGCAGAATAATGGAAAAGTGGAGGAGAGGAGACGAAGGGGTTGTGTGGTAATACTTATTTTGTGGTTTTTTGTGGTGAAAAAGGTATTAAATTTCTTGCCTGATTTACTTGTCTATTCACTGCCAACAGTATAATGGTACGGTAAGTAGACTCAAGTCAAATATAATGGACTCCCTGGGTGAAGGACTCTGGCTAACTTGATATTGATTACTTGCTCAGCCTGCCTGCTCCCACTTTTTCCTCGCATGAGGGAAACGAACGAAACGAAATCATGAATTATGCAGACAGGCTGAGTTTTATACATAAAGTGGGTTCTGTTGCTCACATATGAAGAAATACACGAGTTGTGAGATTAAATGTTACCCCGATTATTTTAATATTTTGTGGCTAATTGCTTAAAAGATTATTAATTTTGAAGAAACGATCACGAAATATGTGCAAACTTGACGTCATCCCAGAAAATAAAAACGTTTCCTCTCTTTCTATCTTGAACAGATCCGTAACCAGCGTTCGATGATTGTTTTTATCAAGATCATCTTCATCATATGCTCCTGTTGGCTTTGCTAAACAAAATTACAAAAGCATCTAATCACTCTCTGTCATCATCATCATCAAGTGAATCCAGAGTTCATAAAACACTTCACACTACCATTTCATTTGGCAACGCAGACATTCATGCAAAATGATATTAACGCAAGTCCCACCAAGACCAACGTCATGTCACACGAATTTAGCACGAAATTCCTTGTCTTATCCTAACTGCTTGTTATTATTTTTACGTATTTTCCACCTAAAAAGGCGAGAAGAAAGATATATTTTAAGAGTTTTTAGTTCGAGGTTCGAGGTACATGGTTGCATGAAGCAAACGAAACGAGCCTAGTCCACATCACGTCACGTCGTCACCCACTTCCTATATTCTCCTTCTGTGGCCATGAGAGAAAACAATACAATACGAAGAGTGCATTTTTGAGAGAGAGAGAGAGAGAGGAATGGCTGTTCAAGTGTGAAATTCGAGAGGAAACCATAATAATAACAATAATAACTGACTTTAGGTGAAATGTTATACTCATGACTCAGGAAGCTCTCGTTGACTACACACACAACTTGTGTACAAAAAAAACCATTTATTGTGTATATATTTGGAAGCGGACTGGGACTGGCTGGCTTGGTGAGTCGAGTCGAGTGACTGTGACTTACCAAGAAACGATTTTTTTTCTTTCATCAAAGAATGTTTAAGCAAGTGGGGTCGTTTTGTGTGAATTGGTAGGTAAACTAAAAGAATTAATGAGAGTCCAGCTAAAAATCTCAAAAAATATTTTACCATTTTTGTTGCATTTAGTAGACCATTCTGGGCCGCGGAGACGTAATACGAAAAAAGACGAGGAATTATTTTTTTTTGGTACTTGTGTAGTACGAAGGCCATTACCACCATCTCTTCTTCCTCTTGTTCTTTTGCGTTTATGCCAGAGAAGAGCAAAGTGAGCTTGTTCACAAAAAGAACATACACATGCATATATATACTTATTATTATTATTTTTTGGTTGATTTAGCATTTCAGAATTTTTTCTTTCTCACTGTTTACTTTCATCTTATCGAATGCTAACTAGTGGCTCCTCTCTCTCTCTCTCTCTCTCCAACTCATTCTCTTATTCTTCTCTCTGTGTTATTAGACAAAACTGTAAAATGTATATATGTTCATTGCCATTGCCATTCAAAAAAACCAACTACATATACTTGCTCTTCACCATCCATCCATCTCCATCCTCCCTCCCTCCGTCTCACACTCACTTTGCTCATTTTTTTATGCATTTAAAAATAACACGTAATTTATGCAGTTTACACAGGATGAGTGCCTCTGTGCTCGTAGTTAGATGTGTCCACAATATGACAACCACCCAACCACCACACACAACAACACCAAACTTAAATATGAATTTCAATGAACACAAGCTGTCCATTTGGGTTTTGCTCGCTGATGGGACCACTCTCTTGAGAAAAAAACTTATATATATAGTCTTCTTATTCTTCTCATCACCAGATGGATTGATGTTTCTAGCTTGTATTCTTTCAAATTTTAAATTTTTTTTTCAAAAATAGAAGGAAAAACAATGCTCTGTTGTTATTATAAAGTTATAAAGAGCTCTCCTCCTGGGTATACACAAGGGTATTAGGAAGACGAGGAGGACCATCTCATTTAAGGTGAAGAGATAAGCAACTGCTCTCTCTCTCTCTGCTCATGAATGTATTTATGAACTTTATTCGAGAAAAAGAGACCTCCTCCGTCTTGTTCAATACATATTGTCTACCAGAGTAGCGTCTACTCTTGGTTGTGTTGTAGGAAGAAAGAGGTAAAAATCTGGGTATACACAAGGGTATTAGGAAGACGAGGAGGACCATCTCATTTAAGGTGAAGAGATAAGCAACTGCTCTCTCTCTCTGCTCATGAATGTATTTATGAACTTTATTCGAGAAAAAGAGACCTCCTCCGTCTTGTTCAATACATATTGTCTACCAGAGTAGGTTCTACTCTTGGTTGTGTTGTAGGAAGAAAGAGGTAAAAAAGGTAGCAAAGTAATCAAGAAAAGATGTTAGTTTAGATATTAAATGGATTGCAGCTCGACATTTAAATAGTGATTGCTTCAGACAATCATTCAACTATCATGTCTGTCTATGTCGGGCTTTTTCTGCATGCCCCATCCAAAAAAGCAACAACAGCAGCATAATATATATTTATATACACTATATACTCCTTTTTATATTTACACCTTTCTTTTGCAATATTTGTATATATATATATATGCAATGTGTGCCCAGCAAAACGTCTCTTCTAAATAAAGCGTTTTTATAAAATTAAATTGCATGTCTGTTCTCTTTACTTAATTTATTCTGATAATATATATATCCCTTATCAGAGAAAAGAAGGAATTCATCAATAATGAAGGGAAAAAAACGTGGAGTGCACAAAACTAACTTGGGGTATACTATGCTATGCACTATGCTAATGCTAATAATAAAAAAACATTTTTGCTGGGTTTTTAGTGATTAATTTTTGTCTTCCAATTTTAGCCTCCACCATCAAGAGAGACAGAGTGTAGAGGAGGAGGAGGACGAGGAATGAGAAAGAGAATATAAATAAATAAATTATAAAAGTGTTCAAATGGAAGATTTATTGGGGAGATAGGTCCGTTCGGGGAAGAAAGTGCATGCATGCGTATTGTTTCTACCGATAGATATATGATTATTATTGGATTGCATGCATATGGCCTTTTTTCTCTCGAGACATTACTTTATAGGAGGATTGTTATTTACCTTGTTGGTAGCAAATGAGACATGATATTAATTTTTGTCTTCCAATTTTAGCCTCCACCATCAAGAGAGACAGAGTGTAGAGGAGGAGGAGGACGAGGAATGAGAAAGAGAATATAAATAAATAAATTAATAGTGTTCAAATGGAAGATTTATTGGGGAGATAGGTCCGTCCGGGGGAAGAAAGTGCATGCGTATTGTTTCTTACCGATAGATATATTATTATTGGATTGCATGCATATGGCCTTTTTTCTCTCGAGACATTACTTTATAGGAGGATTGTTATTTACCTTGTTGGTAGCAAATGAGACATGATATGATGATGATGACGATGTGATGTGATACTTTTGAGGGATAAGCTAATGACATGGTGGTAGGCAGGCACACACAGCCAATATGAATACTTGAGTAGTGTTGTGAGTAATATCCCTTGGGTTTATTATTTTTTGCTTAGGGAAAATAGGTGTTGAAGGGGTCGTTTTGCGAGTTTCAGATTTCAAGTACGAATAATTTTGTGTGCTTTATGGTAATATTGCAATTGCAAGGCATTAATTGAATCTTGTTTATTACTTGCTAGTTCAGATTAGATTTCTGTTACACCAAGCCAATATCAATTTATATCTGTGTTAAAAGAGATCATGCTGGTGATAAAAATAACAAATAGTGGCACTTAAACTAGGAAAAAACTTTAAAATGCCGAGTTCAAAAAATATCCCATTCTGAATTTCCCTTATTTGTCCTTTTTTAATTATTGTTTTGTGGTGTATATTATATGTATATCAGCCCTGCTTCTAGGAACACTCTCTGTCCAAGTCCAAAAACAACCACACAAAAACTTTTCACCAAACTTATTTTATAATAAGAAATTAATCCCGATTAAATCCTTCTCTCCTCTGATGTTTTCCTTTACAATCAACCTATTTCCCTTCTTGTGTGTTTATTAAGTACTTTTCGGCTTTTGCTTTTTAAACGGCTCTTACGTTGACTCTCTGGCATATAATCAAAATCACGGAATAGGAACCACCACCACCATACCACCATCATCATCAGCAGCAGCAGCAGCAGCACGGACGGACGGTAAGAATAAAATGGCGTGTAAAAAGGGCCGAGGTAGAAATTACAATTTTCTTTTCTGTTTCTGATAAGAATTTACTCATTAATGTGAGCAGCATGAGGTCTTTGATTGTCTTGTAAGTCAAACTCAGTCAGTCTCACTCAGCCTCAGTCAGCTGAAAAAAGTCAAAGCAAAAAGGAGCTGTAATTCTGCGTCTATCATCATCACCGAGAGAGAGAGAGAGAGAATGATCAAACGATCTTTTCTTAGCGTCCAGCGAACACAACAGTGGAGTTATTTTTTTTTTGTGTAAAAAGAATATTAAGTAGTGTGGGACTTTTGGGAGTTGAAACTATAAGCGTTTCATTTATTATTATGCAAGAAAATGAGGTTGATTTGACTGATGATGCCCTTAACCAAGGGGAAAAACAGCAAGGAGCATCGAGCAGAAAAATATATAAGCACAGCCCAAACCAACACAACACTCTCTTAAAAAGGTAGTTTTTTCATTAGGCATATACTAGCTAGCTTCTGTTCAATAATGCGTAGTTGGATTTTGGAGTGGAGTGTACGTACGATGGGAGGATTTTTAATGCGTTCGTTCAAGTTTACACGCTTTTTAGCGTAAGGAACACGGAACATAGGAGCATCGAGCAGAAAAATATATAAGCACAGCCCAAACCAACACAACACTCTCTTAAAAAGGTAGTTTTTTCATTAGGCATAGACTAGCTAGCTTCTGTTCAATAATGCGTAGTTGGATTTTGGAGTGGAGTGTACGAACGATGGGAGGATTTTTAATGCGTTCGTTCAAGTTTACACGCTTTTTAGCGTAAGGAACACGGAACAAACACCACACGCGGTTTAGCCTTAGCCGATCCGCCTACATTTGCGCCATAATGATGTATGCGATATTTTTAGCATCAAGAGAATGGCTCGTAAAAGAAAAGGTTAAAGATTCGCAGTGCAATAATCCATTTTAAAAATGCGTAAGATTTTTGTGTCAGACTAGACAAAATGGAAAATATATATTTCTTACCAAGAAAACTCTTCTCGTCAGCAGTCCACAATCAACCATTGACCATAAACCCGAAATTAAACAAATTCTCCAACAAACAATACACATTTTTTTGTCTCAAAGNAACTCTTCTCGTCAGCCCACAATCAACCATTGACCATAAACCCGAAATTAAACAAATTCTCCAACAAACAATACACATTTTTTTGTCTCAAAGGATAATATATTATGATTCCCACATCCCACAGAAAAAAATATGCTCATCATCATCATCCTCCTGATGCTTACTCATCTCATCAACGCATATCTGCATATAATTCTCAACCATTCACCACCACCAGTGTATTCAAATCCCAATCAAAATTTCCATAATGTTCCAGTCCATCAGGAAAATATGACGTATTATATGCACCTTTCTTCCCGATTCCAAAAGACAGATAACGAACTCTACCCAAAAAATGAAGAAGAGAAAAAAAATACATATATCCAGCCGGAATTCATATTCATCCGCATCATCATCCTCTCTCTCTCAGCCGTCAAAAGTTTTCCTTTTCCTCTCCAATAATTAATCATTGTCGAGTCTCTCCTCCAACAACATTCATATTTTTCCCCTTTTCTTCCTTTCTTCTCTCTCTTTCTCCAGGTTGAAAAGGGAAAATCTTTGGAGGAGAGGATGCATAAAAAAAATGCTCACAAAGCTGAAGGGAACTCCACGAACGAAACGAAACTCGCAGGAGCAAAATAGGAAAAACTTTATCATCAACAATAGGATAAAAATATATATAGGAATTTATGTGGAATACTGATGACGATGATGATGATGATGCCCTGTCTGTCCGGCGTGTTGCGTTCTAAAGAGGTATATAACATAACAACATCAGCCAAAAAGTCTATATCCTGCTCGAATTCAGGCATCATTTTTTAAGCCGTGCCGTACCGTACCGTACCTATATCTCAACAAGTCGTCATCATAATCATCATCATGATGATG
Organism: Dicranocentrus wangi; assembly: GCA_036850665.1. Classification (NCBI taxonomy): domain Eukaryota; kingdom Metazoa; phylum Arthropoda; class Collembola; order Entomobryomorpha; family Entomobryidae; genus Dicranocentrus; species Dicranocentrus wangi. Next base: position 10,128 of record JAANSN010003466.1, on the reverse strand, counting down.
ATGATCATGTTGATCGTGTGGCATACGGTTCCCTGGAGTACGCATCGACTTTTACACGCATGCTGCTGCTGCTGCTGCTACTTTTGCCTCTCTTCTTCTCTGATGAAGTATGTATCGCGCTATCATTAATATTCCCACTTTGAGAGTAAACCACCACCAAGCACCAGCTTTAAATGTAAAAATTATCTCTTGGCAAGACAAATAATACGAGTCCGATTTTTCAAATCCGAATGGGATGATAAACCTAGCCACTTATTCAAGTGGACAGGGATAAGAAGAAGAAGAATACAAAAAAGTATTTTTTTTTTCAAAGAAAAGAGACGGACGGATTCACTATCTCAGCCGTTTCCAATTTTTTGCTCTGAAGCTATATGAATGGTGATGATGGTGAACGTGTATACCTTACGAGCTCGAGCTCACCACATCACATTTTCATGATCAAAAAATTCAAGGTTATTTTGAAATCTCTTTGACAAGTGGATCCATACCTTTATTACTGTATCATCATGAGAGTTTTTTTTAGATGATCGTTTTTCCCCTTGATCTTCTCTCTCTCTCTCTCTGGCTGTGCGTGCTCTTGCTGTGTGTGGACCAGAGAGGTTGATTTTTCCAACCCTTTCTAATTTTTGAACAGATAAATCTCTGAACACACAATAATACCTACGTGTATATATACATTTTTTTTATTTCTAGGATTATTTGAGAAGAATGAAAAAAATCGCCTCCCAGCCGAAAAATCCATTATAAAGGCTAAAGCTAAGAGATTTTGAAGAGATTTTTTTTCTTTCGTTTTGTTAAATTGACCTATTCACAATTTATTTTTTCCGATTCACTTCATTTCACTTGTGCGGAGACGACGAAATGGACAGTATAAAAATGAAAATGCGCATATAGGATGGATGACTGTGAGACGATGGGATTAATCGATCGAGTGTGCGTAGGCTACCATGTCCAGTCCAGCCAGATCAGACTTGATGTTTCTTGTTTTGATTCCCAATATATTTTCATTCTGTTCAGGAGAAGACGAAGAAGAAGAAGAAGAAGAAGAGTCTTTTGGGTGAGCTACGACGAGGAGGGTTTTTATATGATCTGCACCACTTTTTGTGTTGTGTCATGGCATGCGATCTTTCAGCAAGATACAAAAGTTTACATGAATAGACGAGACAGCCATTACACTGTTTATTGTCAGTATTTTTCATTAGAAAAACTGGTGAATGGGCCGAAAGAATGTTCAAATATCTGAGTATATCAATGACTCAATAATAAATTATTCAAAAGAAGAGAGAGAGATTTTTTTTCCAGCGCAGTCTTTCCATTTTTCCAAAGGTATCAATATCATCATCATCATCATCATCATCATCATCATCCCAGTCTCTTCGTCAGAGAGAGATTGAATCCTAGACGCAAACCTGCTTCACCTTCTTCACATGGAGCAAATAATAATAATATATCTACCTGCCGCATCATATTCTTCCTAGATGTGAGCTGAGCGGAGAGGATGGATGATCAATAGCAGGGAAATTTCTGTCGTGATGATGCTGTTTGAGTTGAGCAAGTGACGGATTTTCCATAAAAAATTTATATTCATCCCTGCTAAATCCTGAATATATATATTTTCCTGACATGTAAATGCGTTCACAATACAATACGGATGTCTCTTGGTGTGTCTTATCCAAAAATATGACAACCATCATCAAAGAAGACTCTTTTTTTAAAAACTCTTTTTTCTTTTTATGCCTACTTGGACTAAGCCTCGAGGCTGTCGTTTCAAGTGAAAAATAAAGTTCCATTTATGGCTCTTTTTTAAGAAAAGTTTTTGTGAGCATATGCATACCTTTCGGAGTGGTATATGAATATGAATGCGTGTAATAATGATGATTTTTCATACGTTACCCCTTTTTCTGCTGTCTTTGAAGCCGAATCCCTGAGAGAGAGAGAGAGAGAGAGAGAAAGAGAAAAAAAGCTATTCAAATGTTAAAGACAAATAAGACAGTGGACCTTGCCGTGGCTAAATAAGAATGAGTAATATAATGAAAAAAGGAATTTTTGTGGAGTGGTGGATTATGAGAGTCCATGCATGCCTAAATTCTACGTAAAACGATGAAATTCATGGGATTGGAAAAGATACGAAATTATTCTTTTACTTTTACCACAACGAGATACTGACGACAAAAATTATAATGATGATCTATGAGCAAGGTTACCAGCCTTGTGTTCCCAAATATCCTGCATGCCATCCAACTTTACCATCAAACGCAATATTTCATTTAAAACTCTGATTTTCTCAACCCATATCTCCAGCAATTAGTTATATTATTAGCCAGTGAGGAAAATAGGTGAGAGTTCCAAGACTACTGAATGAATACCATCTTTTGTAATAATAAAAATGAGCAATCCACCCGTTTTTGAACTGGACAAATGAAGGTGATCAACCCTGCCCAGCTTTTCCATTAACTGCCACATGAATCACTCGCTCCAATACGTATATATATATTTTTATCTCTCTCTCTCCACCGAAGACAGACACCAATTTGTAAACATCATACCACAAACAAGAAACCCGTTGCATACATTAATACGCACACACACACACTCAACCACAGATTGCACTAGGCTAAGCACATACTTTTGTCGGTAAATGATGATGATGATATTATGTTATGTTATACAAATGGGAAAAGTGTAAGCATTTCAATGTACATATAACAGGATCCTGGCTTTGGCCTTGCTTTGCTCGATCCTCTTCTACTACACACACCACACGGCACGGTTCGGCTGAGCAAGTGCTGATAGAAAAAGTGTAGCCAGGGAAGAAGTAGTTGTTGGTTGTCAGTAAGATATGATGATATGACACTGTCCGTCCCCTGATAACACTATATTACCTACTCCTGAAGGAGATGGAGTGAGTAGATGGGGAGAAGAAGAAGGAAAAAAAGAGAAAAGTGTGGTGGTGGTGGTGGTGGAGAATGAGCGAGGCTCTCAAATGAAGAGCTTTCCCGTCAGCTCCTTCCTCCTCCCGTGTCAAAAGGTATAAACTACACGTATTTTTCACTCTGCTCCGCACCACTCGACTCTCTGATCATTTGCTAACGTAATTTAATCTGACTGTAAAATATCTTGTGTCATTAGTTATATCCCCCGAGTTGAATTGGTGGTGTTAGGGAATTACACGAGTTCGGATAAATAATGTTATATTGCGAGAAAGATGGAATTTGAAGATGGAACCATTTCATTCTTGATTTGGTCCTCCATATTATTCCATCACCCCCAAATTATTTCTCATTGTAGTAGCTATAACGTAAACTTCTGTTTTTTCCCGATTATTTATCCTTTTCTCATCATTCCATCTTTGGGCAAATGACATCGTTAAACATTTCTTGATTGAAACTGACATTACCTGAACCGTCAAAGAGATGTTTTCGTACCTATTGAGAATGTACCCACCAATGAGAATTTAAAAAAGTAAGTATTCGTCGTCGAAATTCAAATTGTGATCATTACCAACTATATCGAACATGAAAACCACAAGGGTTACAGGTTGCATGTTATAGCTGTGCAGTAGTGTTGTCTCTTCGTCATTTCTCGTGTTAGCTATTTCAGTAACTGCTGGGCCAAGAGACAAGTCTCTCTCCTCGTGACAAGGATTACCATTAAAAATTATTATTTGTTCTGCCATGTATTCATTCTCCTCAAGTATGGATTTGAGAAAGAAAAACAACAACTCTTTCCAAAAGCCAACTTGGGGAGAAATGATGCTGATGATGGATGACGATGAGAAGGATACGGTCGCTGTTGGTATTAAAATATATTATGGTAACCCTTTCCCATTCAATTTCCCATTGCGTCACCGCTCCACACAGCCGAGGAAATGTATGTATATATGAAAATGTGTGTGTATGTACACTATTTTTATGACTGTCTACATTTTTGTGATTTATTTAGCCTCAAAGCGTCTCTTCTTTTTTTCTCAAACGTTTCCTTCTAAAAAGTATATATTTTTTTGGTGATGATGATGAGGGTATTATGCTTGGTTGATGGTGAGGGAGACAGAATTTTCAAAGTACTTAATACTTTTGGGCACTGTGTAAATTGTGCATTTTTTCCACACTTGAGCAGCGAATACACTTAAAATGTATTCGCATTCGTCTCGTGTTTTAACTCCTGCTCTGACGTTATGTCATACTAATTTAGCTGGGGTTGCTCATATAAGGAGAAAAATCTTGAAATGTATTTTTTTTTGCTCCTCAAATACATCTCCACACACACCACAGCCACATCATCATGATGACTTGGATGCTATTGAACAAGGCTTTTTTTTCTTAAAAAAATAAGGTTTATCTTCGTCCATATATTTCCAATCAAAAAGTGGGATATAAAAGGGGAGAGAGAGAGAGAATGGTTTTAAGAGATGGATGTATTGTATTGTAGCTGTAGCCGCGTGAACACATGCATACCTTTCTGCCAAAGCAATCATCCTGATTTTGCAATCTCATTTGACAATTAAATACCATTTATGAGATAAGCCATCTAGAAAAAGAAGGGGAAAAAATGAGCCACTCACTCAGTGTTCAGTGTTCGCCTTAAGCCCACATGGGGTTTCATATAGTGAAGAAATAAATATTTTTTAAAAATGCGTAACCTTATGTACATACAAATGAAGGCAAAGGCAGCCAGCTTGTGCTCGGCTTGGCCGGGGAATAACAAGCCAAAAACACTTTTACCAAAAACTTTTTAGCAAAAAGATCGACTTTGTTCCAACTTTGTTATAAAACATTAATTGATCATTTGTGCATTGCTTCAGTGACTACATACTTATTATTGACAAAAGAAACGTTGATTTGGATCTAACCAATAAGTAGTATGACGGAAAATGCTGAAAATAGTTTGTGACGTAGAATTTAGCAGAAAGCTGTGGAAAGCAAAGTTTTCCACCCCAAAAATTATTTTTTTCTTACCTTGCCGAATGTTCTCCGCGATCCCATAAAGTCCCAACAACTCCTTCATCGTGTTCTCGGCAAAGTCATTCATCTGCAAGTTGCCCGAGCCCATGAGAGAATGGAGGCTCAGGGGGCTGTTTTGCTGCATCCCACCACTCTGGCTGTTCAAACTGGCTTGCAAAAGTTGCGACCCAGTGGAACCCCCTCCTCCTCCACCACTTCCACCACCCCCATTGTTACTATGATGTTGGTGGAACAGTGGACTACTCCCACTTCTTGGGGTGGTGGCGTGATTAAAATGACTACTGGAACTAGGGCTGCTCGTGCGAGCTCCTCCGAGCAGCGCGTCTTCCGCCGAACCTCGCTCAGCCTCCTCCGTCTCATTACTGTTATTGTTGAGATTATGATGATGATGCTGATGATGATGATTACTGTTACTATTAGCGGGACTATTGTTATTATGGCTGCTGTGACGGAGATTGTAGTGATGATGTTGATTAGGGCTACTGTTACTCCGGGGACTGCTCCCATTGTTGTTGTTGTTGTTGGGATTGTTGCCGGATTGGGTCGTACTACCGGCAGATGAGGAGTCCCCTCCTGGAGGATTCAAATTATCATCGGAATGAAGATGATGATGATGGGGATTATGAAGATTTCGGGCAAGTCGTAAATCAATGCCCATTGAGCCAGGTAGCCCCATTATGGGCAGCCCGCTGATATTGTGAGGGGCTCCTCCAGGGTTTACGGCCGCAGCCGCGGCTGCCGCTGCCATTGCAACTTGGTGGGAGAGGTAGGAGGAGGGGTCGGCTCACGTTGTTGTTATTTAAATTGGTCATCAGACTTCGAATCGCGGACTGGATTGAGGAACTGTCTTGTTTCGCTTTTTTCCATAAGCGTCTTGGGTCTAAAGGAATAGGAAAGGAAGACAAGTTAGGAATATAAAAAACAATATATTTCCACTCCGCCAAACAATAATAATTTTTGCTTCCCGCAACGCAATACTACATATTGGTTTTGACCAAGACAGAACATCACATCAACACAGGCGTCAATTAGCATTAACTAGTTGACACCTTCAATTCACACAAACTTCATTCTCTGTCTGGTTATTCAATACTAGGAAAATGGGAAACCCACATGAGCCACGTCCACGTACATTTAATGTTTTGCGTAACTGGCCATTCATATGCTAATCTTGTGCTTTGCACGCGCAACCTTAATTTTTCTAAAACTGTTTCTACCACCATGCCATACTGCACTTTTACTTACCATTTTGAACCTCAGAAAGGTCAAGATCCACGTCCACGTACATTTAATGTTTTGCGTAACTGGCCATTCATATGCTAATCTTGTGCTTTGCACGCGCAACCTTAATTTTTCTAAAACTGTTTCTACCACCATGCCATACTGTACTTGTACTTACCATTTTGAACCTCAGAAAGGTCAAGAGGTGCGTGCGGATGATGGGGGAGCTGCGGGCTGCGCTCCTCTTCCTCATCATCATCAGACTCATCCTCGTCGTCGTGGTGGAGGATGGCTGCTGCTCGTCGATGAAGATCACTATTGAGGACGACGTTCCTATGCGCAAAGGACATGGCCGACGGGTGATTGTTTATTATTGCATTGTCACTCTCGGAATATCTGCTGTCCCCGGGCTCCCCCTCGTCGCTGTCCTCATCCTGGTCCTGACCAAAGCCATTCCGTTTCGGGATAATTACTCCCCGCTCGACGAGCTCCTCCTCATCGTCCTCATCCTCCCTCATGGCGTCATCCTCATCGTCACTGTCCTCCTCCTCCTGATGCTGTTGCTGCTGCTGATGATGACGACTGTGATGACGGACCTCGGGGCGGTTGTGGTGGTGGTGGTGGCGGTCCTTTAGTCTCTGTTCATCCTGGTCCTGACCAAAGCCATTCCGTTTCGGGATAATTACTCCCCGCTCGACGAGCTCCTCCTCATCGTCCTCATCCTCCCGCATGGCGTCATCCTCATCGTCACTGTCCTCCTCCTCCTGATGCTGCTGCTGCGGATGATGATGACGACTGTGATGATGACGGACCTCGGGGCGGTTGTGGTGGTGGCGGTCCTTTAGTCTCTGGAGGGGACTGGCGGAGGTGGGTAGTTGTTGCTGCTGTTGGGCAGACAGTCTTTGACGCAGCTTTCCGGCGTGCTCGGGATCCTCCTCATCGGAGCCCGCGTACTCTGTGATGTTCCTCGGCTTGAAGTTTTTCCTCTTGTTCTTTCTCGACAAACTACTAGCTGACAAGGGGGTGGATGAGGTGTTGTTGCTCGGCTTGTTGTTATTATTTGATGTTGCCACGCTCAAGTCGCAGCCCATTTCACTAATTAAATTACAGGAGGCAGGAAAAGGAACAAACATTAGAGAAGAAAAAAAAGTTATGGAGTGTGATGAGAACTGAGAACTGACTGACTGATTGAGTGAGAACAAGTGAAGGACGTAAGGGGAGAGAATATAAATAGTAATGCTGCTGATTGTAACATTAGAGAAGAAAAAAAAGTTATGGAGTGTGATGAGAACTGAGAACTGACTGACTGATTGAGTGAGAACAAGTGAAGGACGTAAGGGGAGAGAATATAAATAGTAATACTGCTGATTGGATGTATCACTATCTACCTCCTTCTCCGTTGTTTTACAGTAATAATCATGCTGTTCTTCCTCGCTTGGCTCACTTCTTCTTTTTCTCGCTCTTTAGCAGCCTTGTTATTTCCATTTAAAAAAAATAGTTAAAGACTCTGTAAATGATGATGATGATATATTTTTCTCTAGTTTGCTAAACTCTTTCTTTACACTCATGACCACTGACTGATGATCGTGTCTTATTAGTCGTGAGCACACAGAGAATAGCTGAAAGTGTCTGAAAGAAACACCCAAGGTCAACCCCAATTGACTTCTTCAAGTGATTCTCACTAGATGAGTGAGACTGAGGAGGAACAGCAAGAAAATGAAAATACTTAATTGGTATGCAGGAACAAATTCCGGACTCGTAGTTTCTTTTTTTCAGCAAATGTTGGGAAAAGGGGCGGAAAAGACATTTTTATATTTACTTACCTATTGCTACAACTTGTGTTTTCATCTTCGCTCAAGTTCAGATTAGCCTCTGAGTCCATGACGGAGCATTCTAGAAAAGTAAGTGGAAAGAGAAAAAAAAGGCAAAATTAAGGAAATTCGCTGGGTTCATTGCAGGCAGAGCAGAGATGTGTGAGCCTAGATAAGGAAATGAGAGTTTTACACACTGTTCCATGCGTCCGTCGTCGGCAACGGCAAAACAGTTTAGCCTGCGCTTTCAACACCGACGACCAGGCTTTTTCTTCACAGGTTCCACACAGTTCAATGCTACTTGCGCTGCGCTTGTTTTGGTTTTAAGGGGAAATGAGGATTTTCCTCCTTCTTAGAAATATATAATATTTGATAGTGAGAATGGGAGTAAAATACGGCTATAAAATAGTGCCAAGCAAAAGCTTGTGAACTCGTGTGTTTTTTTTTTGTGTGGAAAACAACTCTCTCTCTGTGTGGACTAGTTTGAATAGGCAAATTTTTATAATTTCCAGTGAATTTGGGAATTGTTATTAGGTTTTGCATGAATAACCAACTACATATTACAATTACACGCGCCTACTTCTCTCGACAATGTGTAACCTATAAATCTGTAACCACTCTGGTATTTGAAAATAAAATTTTAGGACTTTCAACTGTTCCAAGGCACAATAGAAAAATATATGCTTCAACTTGGTTTTTCATGCATACCAAAAAACGCCAAAAAAATACAATCACTCATTGTCAACACGTCGACGACTCTACAATTTTGGTGCACAATTTATATTTTCAAGAAAAAATAATAATTTAATGTTTTGGTTTTGTTGACTTACCTGAAGTTGGAATATCCTGACCGGCACTTCTCATAAAGTACATTCCAGCAATAGTTGACATTATATAATATCAAACTACTCACACTAACCAAACCAAACACAACAACAACAACACTTCAAGTTTCCTGGAATGGACGGATAATTTAACCTGCATACATACAGCCTCTTCGTAATATTTATTCGATTTTTTTCAAACTTGTCGATTTTACTTCTTTAAATCCTATTCCAGCAAAAAAAAATATGTAAACTCTCTTCTGACACTTTTGTATAACCTCCACTGCACACTTCTTTCCCATGCGGACGAGATACTGCTCTATACTACTCCGCGACACAAATCTCCATTTTATTATTGGTATCAGCTTTCCTTATCGACTGCTCTCCTGTCACCATTGTCATATATATATTTTTTTCTTCTTCTTCTTTCACATCAAGGGAAAGTTATAAATAAAAAGCGGGACATGATGCGTGCTTGCTTCAATTCAATATATATGCTCCCTGACTTATGCAGAACGTTATTTTTTTGTCTTTCCAAAAAGGGGTAGTTGGCCCAGGAGGACTGGGTAGGTATATATATTTATGCAAATCAACTACTCCAATCCACGCAGCATTCCCATCTGCCAATAGTCAATCTGATCATCATCGTCATCATTTATAGCAGCAGTTCCCAGAAAAACGAAGGGTGAAATACTATTCCGCCGATCGATGCCGATGATTCGATGTGACTCCTGATATTTCAGCTCACGGCTCACTTAACCCTGCAAGACAAAAGAGGAGAAAAAAAACAACATTAATACATATGATGATGATGATGATTTTCTTTTTGGTAACTTTCATCATTTCATTGAAATCAATAAGCTGTCAATGGCTTCTGTGTTGCAAATGCCAAATAATGCTAATAATGTATGCAATTGCAATGGTGATGTGCTAGACTGCACCACACGGCTAAAGAATTAGAGAGAATAGAAAGAAATATGTACATTTTTATATAATATCATCGTGCTGTCATATTGATTCATGAATTGGGAAAATTTATACGTTCCGATCAACATTCCCATTATGCATATCAAAATAATATGGATATTTTTATGAGGGAGTTCAATACAAAAATTTATGCATATCATCATCAGGCTCCCTCTGATTTCGAACACGTCTCTCAATGACTCTGATAAAAAACACAAAGTTATGTATATATGATTTTTTAATGTTGCGCGCCGGGCTCTATACAGTTTGAAAAAACCAGCAGGATCTATGCAAATTAGAAGATTGAAAAAAAGGAAAGCACAATAATATAATATAATATGCATA
>JAANSN010003465.1:0-18479 GCA_036850665.1 Dicranocentrus wangi | reverse complement strand
CACTCGTCTTCACTCTTGTATCCTGGTGGCGACCTCAGAGATCATATTTATCCAAAAATACGAGTGCAGTGTACCAAGTTATGTGACGTATACTTAGCCTTATTATCCGATCAGGAGCAGCGGTGAAACTCTTAACGAAACGTTTTTTACTTTACGTTTATTGTAAGTAATTTGCGTAGTTATGATGAGCATCATTGCTTTGTTTTTGCAGTATAAATTTTATTTCGTGCCCGCAGTGAATACTGTGAATAGTAAATAAAATTAGTCAATGCAACACTGCTGCTCCGGCTGCTGGGATTATATGATGGCTAAGCTATTTGGTATTTTGCATAATATCCCAGAGTGCAGAAATAACAACGTTCATGTTGTTCCCTACTCTACGTCTGTCAAGAAATAAAGCATGCAGAAGTGGCAAGGAGCATAAACTTGCTAACTCTTTAATTAGTCATCCCAGCCCAAGTTATCGCCGTTTTTATGGCTGTGTGCGATGAATAATATAGTGTGGGCAACTTTAATATGCAAAAACATGCAGTGAGTGAGACCTTTATGTAAACTACATTCCTTCTTCATCTGAAGACTACGACTTGAAAGATGTTTGCATTACTCATAATATAATATATGTTATCCCGTACTTCCTTATCAAACTTCCAAAGTCAATCTTGTCAAACCCTTCTTTTGACAGCCTAGGTTACTTACTGCTGCTCCTGCTGCTGCTCCTGGTATCATACTCGGAATGCATTATGCATACGCACATGAGCATGAATTAAGTTCTTGAGTTAATCTGGATGTTGCGGCGGAGTGAGTAGAAGTGGTCAGTTCGAGAGTGTCATTTAAGAAGCAGACTTGTCCATGTGTGTGTGCGGAGCCTACCGTCAATTTGGCTGATTAGAGGACGTGCACACAATGGGAATATGGGTATACGTACACTTTATCCTGGCTCACTGCGCACTGATTTACTGAAGGACTTGTGACATTTTCCACACCATCAAACATGGAAATGTACGCGGAGAGATGGCTCAACTTTAGGAAATCAAGGGCAAGAGGAAGTGGCCACTTTTCCAATTAAAAATTTCTTGGGAAAGGAAGTGAATGGCTACCCGTTTCGACTGGCCCGTGAATAGACATACCTGATGTCAGTTTGCTACTTACCTTTACTGATCCTTGTTACATACCTTGTGTTCAACAAGAATAGTGATCTCTTAAAAATACCCAAGTAGAGAACTAACTACATGTTCAAGACTTAATCGGGGCGAAGACACGAACGAAGACGGGGCGAAGACAATTTTTTGTAACCGAAACTATGATCCAGGTAATTATCTTTAATATCATAATATTACCCTATGCATTTGATAGTTAAAGCGAATCGATTCCGCTTGAGTTTATGCCTGATGGTTATACTTAATAGGTTTTTAATATGGCATGGCAAAGCAGACGTTTGAGCACAATAAAACTATGTATCTCTTTGCATACAAAACAATAACAAGAAAAAGCAGTCGAACAAATTAAATTTTACCTGCAACTGCGGAAACATCTCCATACTTAAATTTTACGTCGTAAGTGGAAATGTGAATAGATTTATATTTAAAACCCGAGCAGAGGCACTGGTTTTGATGCTTCATATTCGTCAATCCCAGTTTTGTGTTATCTGTAAATGTTTGTTCATTACATATATAGCGAATACTGGTGCGACTGCAAACGAATTTCAGTTTCACTGACAATGAAATTGTATTATGATGGGATTCTCTCTCTCTCTCCCAAATCGCTTTTTGTCTCAGAGGAAGTGAATTGTGAATTGTTAAAATTAAACAAAGTTTCGGCTAAACTTTACTCAAGTTCGTGGACAACGATTTTATTGGAATATTTTATGGGATATGAGTACATGGATGGATACCGACCCTCTGTCTAGTGCAGTTTTTTGTGTAAATACACATTTATGCCCACATTGAGCTGGCATTATGCCAATATTCATTAAAGGTATACTTTACAATTTTTCATGCGTATTTATCATCATCATCTACATATCCGATACGGATGATATGACTTTTTTGTTTTAGCTGATTATTGAACTTTGCAAAAGCCACATTATCAGTCATTGAATTATCACATCTAGATAAGTGCACGCTCTGCTTTGTTTTTCTTGGGTGATTTAAATCCCTAATGGGATTCCTCTTTAGTTCAGCTTGAGCTGGCCATCATAGTACTAATCACTTGTATATCATCATACTTGTCCCTCCAATATACTAATTTGAATGGACACCGAGTGAACTCGAGAAACGCATAAAACGCATAAAACGCCACGTTTAACAGTGCCAAGTTTTGAATACCTAAATAAGGTCTCCTGAATTGTAAAGGGAATCCTATCATATTCCAACCAAAAATGGGAGAAATGGGATGGGGATTGTGCCGAAAATCGAGCTGCAATAAGTGTTGAAGTTTTCTAAAGTTATACACACGTTGGACTCTTCATCAAAAGTTGGTTAGCATTCTCTAATATTCTAATAAGGTACGCAATAACATGCTTTTTTTTATTTTGCCGGATATCACGAAAGCTTCTTTTTAAAAAATAAAAATAAAAAATGCACGGTGCCGTTAGCTGTGGGTCGTTTAGCGTGTTAGTGAACAAAGATTCGTCATTGAAATTCCAGTGTTTGCATGTTTAAATGGACACATCATGCATAGTATAACAACACTTTTTCCAGCTTTCAATCTGTTCTGTACGCAATTCCATAGAATCAAATAATATGCTAGTGTAATCAAATACTTTTATAGGCTAAAATGGGGAACAGCAGTCATAAATATGTACATAATAAATCACTTTCTCATTTCCAAGCATAATAATGAAGTAAGGTTCATATTGTTACTTTATATTACAATAACCAAACGCCACAATGGAATTGTTACATTTGAAAAACTTTATATATAGGGATGCCGAAAAGGGGAAAAATCCTTCGATTCTAAATGGCAAATAGGCTTTTCAGAAAATGAAACGGGAAAAACCCCCCAAAAATAAACAATCAAGTGCATTCGTGAGTGAATTTGTTCCAAAACGCTTGGCTGTTGGAAAAAGGAGTGAAAAATATGCATGAACGTGTCTTATAAGTCTTAAAACATTTTATGGTCCACAAAGAATCATTTGAGCGTATTCGGTGACGACTGGACTGAGAATTCATGATTGACTCATACGCTCACCACCAAAACACCAACACCAGTTTATCCCATAAACTGCAGCTGTATCAGATTACTCATAAATTAAATATACTGCTGCGGTGTGTGTTCTTTAACCTCGGTACAAAGCCCATCATCAGCTCCAAAATAATAGCTAAAATGGAAGGAGCGAGAGGAACACGTTAGACGAGAAGAATGTACACTGCATGTGAGAACTCATTTTTAAGCTGCATAATCAGCTAAAATTGTAGAAATTCTGTGAATTATAGCATGACTTTTTTGTTTACTCTGCAACTCTGCAGAATGCCATTATCGTACAGTGATAAAGCTGAGATGCATAATATTTTGTCATCATACAAATCCCAATCCCGTAGAAATGGGAATCATACTTAATATTTTGTTATTTCCTCACTAACACTTAAGTACGTCAGGGTGGTCCACCGAAATTAGATTCGGACATGCGGAATTCCGTTTATTTACAGCATCGCACTAAAATGTGATATTTTTTTCAAACGAATTAGGACAGTGAATTTTTAAAACTTGAATTGAAAGTTTAGCTAACCAGATGCACAAAGAAAAGTGTATGGCATAGTAGTGTGTAGTGAGAGTAAAAATTGCACCGTTTGGTATGGCTCATTTCAGACTGACTGCTTCATGTCATGAAAATGAGCAATTGACAGCCCTCACACGTTTCTGAGCATGGACATATGTTATATCTGATCTTTTGACGTAGAACCTGGTTAGCGGCTATTATAACTCCTCGAATTACCTATACATACGTACCCTCAAAAAATCTCTTCCAGAAAGAAAATTAGATGAATGGTGAGTCCTGCCTGAGTCGAGCGAGTGGTGTGACTTTCGGCACTCTCTCACTCAGCTCTCAATCGCCATGTAAATGTATGAACCTTTACAAGCCGTCGCATCCGATCCCCTATATTGGCCTATATATTCCCTTTTTCTCTCTATTTGTATTGTACATAATACATGTTTGTTTGTATTACATTTTGTTTAATTCCTTTGTTTCAAGTATGTCTACGTAAACGGAAAATAAAAACATAAAGTAACAAAAACAATACCCTACTTAAACTACGAACAATGAAGTCCATGTACAATTGGACGAATCAAAGACATTCGAATTTTGATTGGGAATATGGAAATTAGATATGAAACAGACGTAAATAGATTTTAGGTAGAAGTGGAAAAAATTCCATAAAGTAAATAACATGTCTCATCAAAGGAGCATGCGAGCACCACGCAGCCCAGAAATAATAATTGTTTTCTAAATGGTGGAATACGATCCCTTTAAAATGGACCGAGAATGATAGAATCCGTAACATAATATATACCTATGCTTTTTGTGGTTGTTATATCTGGGTGTTTAATTGCCGAAAGGAATCTCGGGTTTACTTCTGTTCCACATGGAACCTGCTGCTCACTCAGTCACAAGCAGGGTATCATGATCACCACGGCGAGGTCCTCTACTTTTTAAAACCTGACTCCTCACTCAATCACTCGGCTCGTCAATCTGCTCATTGAAAAGTAACCCGAACTAAGGCTTTATGGTTTTAGGCTGACTGGACGAATCCAATGAGCCAGTTATTAGGAACTGAATAGTAATATGAATAGTAATATAATAATAGTAATGAGCTATGCTTTTGATGTATAAATTTCGTTTTTTTTTGTTGTAACTGAACCCATTCTGGTGATCTTTGATACGACTTGTGCGCCGAGCATTACTGTATGCAGATGCAGATACTTATATTGACTAATTCAAACGTTGACAAAAGTCAAGGGTCTCTCCAAATCGAGATTTAGTCTTGTCCAACTTTCTCATCCGAACTGACGTATTCGACGGAATTTGTTGTTGTAGCATAGCTCTGTGTGTGAGATATCTTTTAATCCGTGGGTTTAATTAAGTAAGCAACGATCTTTAAAACAAAGAAACGTGTAGTTCCATTCCCTGATCTTAATAATTATTTTATATTTTATTTATTTATTTATTAGGCATTTGACGTGGCCAACACCTGAGTCTCACAATTCACAAATTGAACTAGTTGGAATTCATCGTTTTCTGCATCATCATCATGACACTTCGCCACGAGTTGGACGACAACTCGCTCATACTCCAGCCACCGGAAGATATTTTGGAGAGTATTCTGAAACACGATGTTTTTGACAACACGGACTTTAGCGTGAATGAAATAGACCTTCAGTCCATTCTCTCTGGATCTTATACTTCATCGCCGACTGATTCCTTCCAAGGTACATAGTGTTCACTTGTGTCAATTGCTTAAATACAAAATGCAGTGAAAAACATGATTGATAAGTGAGTGCGGTTGTACTTCTTATGAGTCATTGAGTCAATAGAGCTTCAGCAGACTAGATTAGCCCAACGTTTAGGCTTATAAGATACCTCTGGGTTTCTTTAGTGTCATGCTGTTACTGGCTTGCCCATGTTACTTGGGCTTGACTGAATACTGGATTTTAGATTCTCTCTCATATTGATTATTTGATATTAATAGAGAGTCTTGCCAGCTCCGGATCTCCATTCTCAAGTCTATCGGATTCCATGGAACTCACTGGAAGCAGTCCATTTAGTGACCTGACTATTGATCCTCTTGGCACGTTTGACTCGCCGTTGACTGCAATCAATTCCTTCAACAATGTTCAGCCTCAGGTAGGTATTTGGCTACAGCCAGCATTTTAAGATCCAAATTTATGTATGATACGAGATACAATCATTTGTTTGTACTTAATCCTTACTTGTACTTGTATCCTTACTCAGGGTGACCGCATAGGACTTCTTCCCGTCAGTGGCCCCACTTCAGGCAATCTTAATCCGCTTTTCAGTGATCCCTCACCCATCCCTACCGACGTTAGCTACCCATTTGAGGGAAACTCCCTGGATGACTTGGTCTCACCCGGGGCTGATTTGGAGATTATGGATTTATTCAACTTGAACATACCTACAGACACATTTACGTCCAGTATTCCCTTCCAAGACAATTCCAGTTGGTACCATAACGTGGAACCCAATATTATGACTGTGCAGTGCTCAAAGCAACCCTTAGTGGCTTCCACACCTCACCTAAATCCCGATCCCGCATTCAGCTCAGCTCCCCTATGCCACGGGGTGGTGTATGAAGTGGAGAAGAAACCGGATATTGCAAAAATCATAATTCCAGTTTTACCCAAACGCACCCGTGGACGAAAACCTGGCAGCTGCAACAAGAATAAAGCAACTGCCAAAAAGCCAGCCAAGGAGAGAGGTCGCGGTAGAGGGAAATCCCTTCACGACACTCCAATCCTGGAACTGCGATGTACTTACGCAAACTGCGACAAAGTTTATTACAAGTCTTCTCACCTCAAAGCTCACGTCCGGCGGCACACTGGAGAAAAGCCTTTTGTTTGCCCTTGGGACCAATGCCCCTGGAAATTCTCTAGGTCTGATGAACTCGGCCGTCACTTCCGCTCACATACTGGGGACAAGCCGTATCAGTGCTCTGTCTGTTTGAAGCGATTTGCCCGAAGTGACCACCTCTCAAAGCACAGGAGGGTTCACGAAAGGTCCCGGGAGTCTTCTTGTGAATACTTGTTAAATTCCTTGTCTATTTAAAAAAAGTACTTGTTTTTGTATAAAATTATTTTCAATATTTGTTTCTGTCTAAAAGGTATCCCTGTGTCGTTAATTATTGTTACCTATTTGTATATCTACTATTATCTACTCTTTTCTAAAACCAATATTGCCGTATGAATAGTATTTAGTATTTTTACGAAACAAAATATAAGTATAATTCTGTTATGGTGTAAATAGACAAATAAGTAGTTATCCAGTAAACACCACTCATGACGTGCAAACTCATGTGTAAGCGTTTTTCCAGAATGTGTAATTGATAAATATTATGGCGATTCATGTTGAGTGTATATTTATTAATGGACTGAATAAATTTATAGGCATAACTTCATTTTAGTGTTAAACTAAACTTACAAACTCCAAAATATCCCACAGAATTACGTATTGTGATCCACATATGGGATCCTTATGCTGCCAAAGATTGGTTGGATTGAATTATTTAATCGCTAAATTATGGGCTATGATCAACATCAAAGTAGGTATATGTTATTAAAACGGCACAAGTGATGACGGTAAGCAAAGCATCCCAGTCTAAAAATCATCCACGTTATAATATTTTCACGTGAGGACAAATATGAGTGAACTCTTAGCGTTAGAGTTGGTTTCGTGAATACCGGAACAATGCCCTTTTGTAAAGTATTTGATAGAATTGAAGGTTGTCCATTTTCAGTATTGTAATTTACTTTGGCATGCCAAGTAATAAACTCATCTCGGATCATACATCATACAGCGTTACATTTATAGATGACTTTGGCCCTGAACGTCCCTGGGCATCATAATAGTTGCATGACAACTTAGCACAATTTCCGTCTCTCACATCTATCATGGTTCTATTTAATCACGACCATTTTCGCCATGACTCCACAAATACTTCGCACAATCGCACACCACTGGACACTGGAGGCAGGATTAAGTGGAAACAGGATGTCAAATCGAGGATCGATTTCAATGGAATGGTGCAATCCGTTCATATTATATGCATTAAGCTAGTGTCAGTGTCAGTGTCTAGCATCCAAAAATTCGACAAGGATTTAGGAATGTAGTTGGGAGATCTAGGCGTGGAAAACCCATTTCCTTCATCCTCTTCCAATTTTCTCATATTTAATATGCAGAGATGGGTTCGAAATGCGTATTACTTATTTTCCTATTGTGCGGAGCAACTGGAGGGGACGACACCAAGCCAAAAAAGTTGCTACAAGATTCGCAAGTGATTCCGGAAGGAGCCTTTGGGCTGCCGTTGGCGGCACCGTCATCAACAGACAGTGCGTCATAAAATTACATTTCATCCTTTAATTCTAACCCAACTACAAAGAAATGATGTTTGCTCAAAATCACTTTTTTTAGACATCGAAGAAACCTGGAGGCCACAAACTCGATCTCTACTAGAGCCCATCCAACCCAGAGAATATGATGGTCCACGAAGACCAGCAAAGCCTTCCAGAGCTGTACCATATTCTTCTTCTTCTGGAGAGAAGGTGTGTGATGGTGCGTGCATTACGTCTCGTGCTTGTGAATACCATCAAGGAACTTTCAGGGGATACTGCTCCAACGGAAATGTGTGCTGTGTTTGTAATGAGACTTAATAAGATTCATAATAACTTTTCATGAATATTCTGGCTGGACATAAATATCCTGCCTGACACTAAAAGTTGACCCTTTCTTTCAGTTCAAAAGTCTTGTGGCAGTGTTTCCCGAGAGAAGGTCTCCTTCTTTAGATCCCCTCATTTTCCTAAATTACTCAACGAAAGCTTGGAATGCTCGTATCGAATTTATCCAGCAGAAAACACTTGCGCATTAAGGTAGAATTAGAATAATATATTATATATATATAAATTAGTCACTGTCGTCAATCACAATTACCACTTGGTTTCCTTTTACAGAATTGATTTTGAAACCTTCGAGCTGCAAAGGGCAAAAAGATATACAAAGGTGGAGAAATGCATAGACGACGTGATGTTTATCATGAACTCGGCTGGTGGTGCTACAGAAGGAGTGTGTGAAATGGAAAACCACACAGGTACACACGCAGTAATCAGAGTTATGATGAAATGGTCAAGGAATAATAATAATAATGGCTATTCTTATACTTAGCGGTCGTCGAAGTTAATCCAAGGTCTAGTCATCCAGTAATCATCCTCTTTGTTGCACAAAGTCAAAGTTACAGTTGGAGTTTGAAGATTAGCCAAATTAACTGCAAAAGAATGGATCCTTGGAAGAGTTAGTTCGTGTTGTTGCAAATAAATGCCACATTAGCTGGTGGAATTTAATTTGTAGAGGATAATTACGATTTATTCCATTCCAGACTCGCCAAACTGCGGACGGCAACTTATGTACGAGCCAAATGACATGTATGACTCGGAGAGTCTTTCTTCACTCTTCGAAAATCCATATAATGTAAACTCTCAGCAATCTCAGCAGCCTCCTCCTCTGGCATCTCCATACATTGTAAATGGGAAAGACGCAGAATCACGGGAATTCCCTTGGCAAGTTAGTATTCAAGTTAAATCCAAGTCAAGCCATAGATGTGGCGGCTCAATTATCGATGAAAGGTCAGGAATAATCAAATTAGTTAAAAAAAATTCTTATTTTACATTATTTGACACGATTGTATGCTTATTATTAGGCATATCCTCACAGCGGCACACTGCGTCTTCAGGTAGGAATCTGTGCTTGTAAGTTGACTAGTTGACTAGTTGAATATAAATAGGTGTCGATCATTTACCTTAGAAATGCATACGCATCCATGCACAAGTTGAAGGTCATTGTGGGGGATTACATTCTGGATGAGGAGAGCGACGGCAGCCACCAGGAATACGATATCAACAAAATCATTGTCCATTTCAATTACAAGCCATCCGAATCCCACGTGAATGACATTGCAGTGCTTCGACTCAATGAGACAATAAAGTTTAATGACAAGGTGCAACCAGTATGCTTAATAAATGAGGGTAGGTTATAATATCACCTGGTAGCTAGCTCTATGCAACACAATACAATGCTCATCAATTCCCTATGATTACACGACATTTTTCTTAATTTTTCGCAAGATTTTGAAGTTTACAACAAGAACGGGATCGTGTCGGGCTGGGGCCGCTTGAATGGCTCTGATCCTTCTGCTGATGCTTCAACTCTCCAAAAACTAAAAGTGAAAATCATTACCAATGAGGAATGCAAGGAAATGGTGAGGCTAGAATATCAAGAGGTACTCAAGAGAAACATGACTTACAGCGATGTCGCGAAATCCTCAATCATGGGGATAAGTGAAACGCAGCTTTGTGGCGTCTCTAAACTCAACACTTCTGTTTGCTTCGTAAGTCTAGAAATAAAAAACCGTTTCAAATGACCAAATCCATTTAAAATATTATAATTCGGCGGAATTCAGTACAAAGTTTTGTTTAATTGTTTTAGGGAGACTCGGGTAAGAAACCAAGCAAGTACAAAGGAATGACGACAGCGACGAAAACTCTAAAATCGTTACTCATATTGCAAGCATTTTTAACACTTTCTATATACCTTTATAGGTGGACCTTTAATCATTGAAAATGAGGAGGACGGAAGATATTTTCAAGCTGGCGTAGTCAGCTATGGCTTGGGCAAATGCCGAACGGATCGACAAACGCCTGGCTCCTATACAAACGTGCAAAAATATTTGAATTTTATTAACGTTGCGACCATGGATCCATAAAAAAGTCTAAGAAAGTCTAAAACTAAACTGTCTTTATGAATAAAATGTCACAGAATTGGCAAACTAAGAAAATCTCTCTACCTGTACACAATTAATACTTACACTATTAGAAAATTGCAACAACAGGGTTTATTATTGAATAAACCCACTACGATTGAATCGTATAATATTTCTATATATCACACCCACTTATATCAGGAGTTGTACTATAAAATATTAATTGCAGCATCCCTGATGTACATTGTCCGTTGTTGTAGGTGTAGAACGATTTAGAGTTTGCACGCAACAAGGAAGCACACAATAGAAAGAAATAATATACATACTACCTATACTTGAATACCTGAATAATACTCCTGTGAAACATTTCTGTGAACACTTGTAATAGTATGACAAATTTTTGCTAAATTGCCGATAGCGCTATAGCCAGCATTCTCTCTCTCTATATTATTCAGCCCATAAATTTAGCAAACTGGTCTAATAGTTGAGTCTCATTATCGTCACATCAACTCTACAACAATGCCACATGACATTGCATACACGTATGTAGTTGTGTTGCTCGTACCCTCCGAGAATAGTTGGTAGTAAAAAAAACTGCATTATATTGCCATTAAATATTTAAGGAGGTAATCTACATGGGACTATGGGAGGAATACCCACTGCTGTAGGACGAGGATTCATCAGCAATAATAAATGGACACTGCACCGTTCGGGTATCGGGTATAAGAATTTGCTGTGGCTGGCTGGGGGTACAGTTGTTGTTGTTGGTCATACGATTTGCTATGAACCTCGGCAACCTTGTAGTTGAACAGTGTTACGTTGAATGTAGTGACAGAAACCGGGCTGGCCAAGTGGTCGTACAACTAATATACAAACAAGCTTTCGAAGAGTAATCAGTCTATTAATTCCTCTGCACAAGGAAAACCGTAGAAGAAGTAAAAAAAAAGTTTGCCAAAGTTTGCCCATCGCACATAAACAACTTTGATAATCGATTCAGCAATCCAATTGTCTTTCATGGTGAGTTGTGGTGAGCTTTTTTCCACTTTTATTTTGATCGCATGCTTAAGATCAATCACAGTCCAGTCGTCATAAGTCAAGAAAACAGGAATTATTTGTTGTCAAAAGCTGGCTCCCTGACTCCCTACTAACTGAACCCATCTCGCGTACATTGCCTTTTCCTTGTAGTAAGTAACAGTAAAAGTAAATTCATTTTGCGCAACACAAACCAACTTACTTATGCATACATATATGTATATAATCCGATTCTAACGTAACTTTTGAGATCAGTCCGAGAATAATAGTGGGATCAGTGGGATGTTCGCTTGGGAGTGAAGGTATTGATTCCACGTGAGTTTCCATTATCGCATCGTATCATTTCAACGATATAGCCAAGTGTTCAACGATAAGTGCTAAAAGTGTGCCCGAGTTAACGGAACTTTGTGCAAGGAAATCCTAAGGATATCTTGTAAAAAAATGAAGCGCTTTCAAACAGGAGCTATCCTCATTGTGCTGTAAGTTGGTTACTGAAAATCGACTAATAATGAAGTCTACGTTTAACTCACAGTTCTTTATTACAGACTAAACTACATCATCACAAACCAACTTACTTATGCATACATATATGTATATAATCCGATTCTAACGTAACTTTTGAGATCAGTCCGAGAATAATAGTGGGATCAGTGGGATGTTTACTTGGGAGTGAAGGTATAAATCCTAATCCATTCTATCCTCCTCCTAAGTATATCTTGGAAATCCTAAGGATATCTTGTAAAAAAATGAAGCGCTTTCAAACAGGAGCCATAAAAATGTCTAACTTAGGAGCTATCCTCATTGTGCTGTAAGTTGGTTACTGAAAATCGACTAATAATGAAGTCTACGTTTAACTCACAGTTCTTTATTACAGACTAAACTACATCAGCCATGCAGTTCCATTCGATTATTTTCCAGAGCCAGAACCCGCTCCACCTGTAATATTTCCAGGTTAATGAAACTCATAAAATGCACGATTGGGCATTCAGAGCCATGTAGTAATTTATATTGTAATCATTTAACTCCAGGAAGTGCATTTCACCTTCCAAAACTACCTCGGGCCGATCCAGTATTCCCTCCTCGAGGGCAAAGGCCTGGACACCGTTCAAACAGTTTGGATGACATTCATCAAAACAATGACATCAACAGTTCTCAATGTAACGGCGTATGTGTTCAGTCCAGGGAGTGCAGTAGACTAAAAGGCGTGTCAAAATCCTTTTGCCCTAATGGCGGAGGTCGAGTATGCTGTCAATGTATGGCTACCTACTTACGCTAATTTGTATGATGCTCATGCTCTGCTCGGGTCTAATTTTGTAAATTATCATTTTGCAGTTGAGGAATCCTGTAATCATGAAACTAGTGAGAAAAAGGCTACATTTATTTCACCTGGATATCCAGGTCCAATTAATGGAAATATGGTTTGCCAGTATGATATTCACATTCAGCCAGGAGTGTGCGCGGTCAGGTAGACAGTCATTTGGAATGAACAATCCAAAAATCCAAATCCGTGTGTATCCAGATACTTACTTAAATGAACAAAACTTTTTTACGATTGACCTTCGCATGTTGTAACAGATTGGAATTCGCCGAGTTTAACACGACAAGGCCACTCGACAGAGGAATATGCAATATCGATCAGTTTATCATAATGAATTCTATAGATGGTGCAGCTTTCCCTCGGTGTGGAGAACTCACCGGCTACTCTAGTAAGTTTTCACGCAGTTATGAATAATGGCTGTCATTCATGGGACAATGCAAGCCTGTCGTCGTTGTGACATATTAAAGTGTGCAGTATGTACAAAGCTTTTTTTCAATTATTTATTACCTAGCCCTATTTTGTTAGATTGCATGCATAAAACCCTTGTAGCAATAATTGCCTATTTACTTTTATTTTTTCAGCTTTAGTACCGGTAAATGCACGACACCGCATCCCTCTGAAGCTACTATCAATCATTCAAAGTTCTAGAGAGCACTATAAATGGAACATCAAACTCACCCAAATGAAATGCGAAGATGTGCAATGGATTAAAAGTATAAAAGTATAAATCCTTGAAAGCTTGAGTATTAACTTGAATAACCTCTTAAAGCCAAAAAATGAACTCTTCATATTCAGATGCACCAAACTGTGGAAAGCGGGCATCGGAAGTGGACGCGGAAGCACTTCCAACCACCACTTTACCACCAGAGATAGAGAATGCAATTTATGCAACCGGAGATGAATATATGGATATCACTAGACAAGTAGTTGACACAGCTTTCTACATTGGTAATACACAATTATTAAGTATTTAACAAAAAGTCATCCCATCAAGTCATCCCATCCTCATCAATATCATTCTCATCAAAGACTACTTGAAGCAAGCACACCAAGCCCTGTCCAATTCCTCGGCCAACGTGACAACATGTAAAAACAGGGAGGGGGATATATACAAAGAGAAACAACAAGAACAAAGGTCAGAAGTTGAGGATTTACTGGATTTAGACACAAAAGGAAGAATACTGAGGGGTTCGGATGCACAGTTAAATCAATTCCCGTGGCAGGTGAGTATTCGGGATGTTAAAGGTCACGTTTGTGGAGGTGCAATTATAAGTCAAGACTCGATCGTCACCGCATCTCACTGCTTTCTAAGGTAAACCGAGAACAAAACAAAAAAGCTTTACAGCGGCCCATTTTTTGTATCCAACATCCAAATATATAAGCAACCCTTTTGTACTTACTTCGTATTTGCAAGTATCGCACCTGTGCCCCTGCGGACCGTGAAGGTAGTCGTTGGAGATCTGAATATTAATACTACAACTGAAACGGAGCATATGGTCCTCAACCTAACTTCAATTACGTTTCACTCACATTTCGATCCCTACTATTTAGAAAACGACATCGCTGTGATAAAGCTGAGTGCCCCGATAAAGTTCAAAACAGGGATACAGCCTGTTTGTCTACCGGAGAAAGGTATGACGGTGAAAACCGTACTCGTGACGGTTGACTCGTGTCGTGTTACTTACTTTACTTATACTTACCTCGTGTTTGTGTCCATTATGATTTATAGGAAATTCATACAGTACGCAAAAAGCTGTAGTTTCAGGATGGGGTGCTGTCTCGTACCCTCAAGGAAAGCTTGCAACGAACTTACAGTATGTTAACAATACTGTAATCGAAAACTCAGAGTGTAAAAAGACGCTAAAGATTGAGTACCTCACGGACACTATGATGTGTGCCGTATCCTATCCAAATTGTTCTGGCACCTGTTTCGTAAGTCGGAATGACAAGTGATTATAAGATTAATCAATAGAGTAATAACAACTGATTATCAACTATTGTTTTGTTATTTTATTTGGCAGGGAGACTCTGGTACATACTTGACATACATACATACTTCTCACTGACCAGAATTGATTGTCCAGTGCTGTTATAACCATTAATGAGCACCTGTGTTGCAATGGATTAACGTCACTTTTCTTTATATTGTTGCAGGAGGACCACTAGTCGTTGAGAATGAAAGCACTCAAGTGACCTCCCTGGTAGGTATAGTAAGCTTCGGAATAGGGGGCTGCGCTCTCTTCCCCAGTTGGCCTGATGTATACACAAGGGTTACGGAATACATATATTGGCTGTCATATGCAGTCACATTTAACTAACTAATCATGTTAATATTTAATGATGAAAATAAACTTTATTTATGAAAATAATGGTAATTAATGGAAAAATAAATTCATGATGATACATAATATTAACATGATGTAATGATAATATTAGATGTAAAACTTGATAAGATTAAGATTTATTAATTCATTCTGAACTCCCAGTCTCTCAAGGTTCAGAGATTCGTTAAGTACTTCATGACAAAAGAGCCTACAAAACTTACAAAACTTTAGGCTTTCGTAAATATATAAGGAGACAAAAAATACATAAAAGGAAGATGCGCCACAAGCGCCTACAAAAGTATAGCCTTAGCCTAATTCTAATTCATTATAACTTGCTCCGCAACAACAACATTGGGCCAGCCTCATCCTTCATGGAGCCTCATCTCGATCCTTCTTGGCACGTTTGACATTGTTCAGCTTCTTGGGACGTCGTGGGCCTTGACTCGGATTCTTGTCCTTCTGCTTGCCTCTGGTAGAGCTCCTTCGGATAGCGAGTGGACGGGAGGACCCCTTTCTGGATTTTAACTCGGGATCCTGGGGCTGGGGCGACTTGGAAGGCCCTTGACTCGGATTCTTGTCCTTCTGCTTGCCTCTGGTAGAGCTCCTTCGGATAGCGAGTGGACGGGAGGACCCCATTCTGGAAATGATTTGGTTGAGGTGCTGCGACAAAAGATGACTCTTCATTGAAGGGGCGCGTATTTGAACTCCTCCACATAGCTGACAAAGAAAGTGCCGAGCTGTTGGTGTACTTCGGATGAGTTTTTCCTTGTAAATCTTGCCGATTGCTGCAACCACCTGTTTCGTGTCCGCCCCTGATGGCATCTTAGAGGAAAAGTGCTGGTCTGGGTGACAGCACATCATATGCTCTTGGTTGTCTTTTGCGCTCGCTGATCGCTTGTCGCAATATAAGCATTGGATTGGGCCGGTTGGTGTTCCGTTCTTGGTTGGTGCACCCTGCCTAGTTGATTGTCTCAGGTTTTGAGCTGGACCCGAGGGAATACTACTAAAAACCATAATTTCAAATTTCAAAAGCAGTTCCAACCAGTACGAATGGGATATTTCGCGTATTTCCAAACAAGTTTATACCTTTCAGTCGTTCCCTGCTGATTGGATGATTCTTTTTCCGTGTCTGACGTATCATGTGTTTCATCGCTCATCGAACCAGGGTCATCCTCTTCATCAATTGTCTCCAATTTAGTAGTAAAAGTTGGAACTCCACGTCCTTGTTGAAGATTACCTTCTTCCCCGTCGCTGCTGACCTCTGCTTGAGTATCGTCGCAATCTTCTCCTGATTGAGAACTTCCGTATCGATAACCTCCTCTTACTGGCCCGTGGCGTTCCACCTTCTTCCTTTTGGGCGCTTGGTGACAAACAGGTACCTGCTTCCTCCGTTTCGGCACCGGTGTACCTATAAATCACAAAAATGAATAGAAAAATTACAACCTATAGTTTAAAATATACAGCTAATACAGCTAAGTTTATAGTTTAATTCAATAATAAAATTTACTTACTCATTTTTACAATCGCCTGCTGCACCTTTTTAGTGAAGCGTTTCACAGGTTGCCGTTGCCGTTCTTTAGAAATTGGCTCAATGTCACTTGGCAAGGAGGAAGAAGAAGAAGAAGAGGAGGATGAGGATGAGGAGGAGGAGGATCTCTCTGCATCCGTATCACTAAAATCAACATAATTTGCAACAATTTCATGATGTGTTTATTATTTATTATTATGCAAACTTAAATACTTAATTACTGATTTTTAAAACCCTATTACCTTCCACTAGTTTTGCGATCAAATCCAATTTCCGGTTCTGATGAATCAGATCCCTTTCCCTTCTTTTCGCCCATGTTTCCTTGCCCGTCGAGGTGCGCTGCGGATGCGATTGCGAGCGTTGGTCTCACGAAAACACGCTGCACAGCCGTCAGTTGCTGTATGGCCAGGTTGCCTATATTAATTAATATATATTATATATTATTTAATTAATTAGTTTTTATGTTAGAAGAATTAAATTTTCAAAGAAAAGTAAAAGGAATGAAAATAAAACTTACTCCTCCGAAGAATCTCGCGTATGAGACCTTCGTCGCCAATCCCAGTTCCGAGCCCAATCCGCTGGCGCAACAACTGCAGAGAATGCAGGAATCTACTCCGGGAAAAGTCAAATTGCCTATGATGGTCTCTCATGGACAGAAGTAGTGAGGAGCAGTTTTCGCACAACGAGCGACGACCCTCCGCTGCCGCCTCCACCGTCAAACCTCTGGAAGTGGAAGGTTGAGTATCCAAAGCTGGGATGGGCGGAGTTTCCACGACATCCAGATAATGAAGCAAGCCGCTAAAAGCCCTTGCAGTGTTACTTGATGCTTGCAATGATTCAATTGGTACGACTCTTCTCGTTTGACAAAGGGGACACGAAGCTCCTACACCATTGGAAGCCCTTACACCTCCTTCCATTTTCCCCGGAAATTTCCAAGATTCCAAGTTTCCCGGAAACAAACAAACAAGAAACGTAAAAGTTTTCTGTGATGCAATTCGACTAGAGCCAGTAGAGTAGAGGCAACCTTCTTGGTTCACGTCTCACAGCGGAATGAAGTCAGCTCGGTCGCTTTCTTTCGAAATCAAGAGTGTTTTGACGAAAAATGCATTCCTTATCGGGTACTCTGATTTAAATGTAAATGTAAGAGTTTTAAAAATAGAGAGGTAGATAGATTGTTCTAAGTATTTTTACGATATGGGGTTTTGAAGTTTGCACTTTGAACTTGAACTTTGACATTCGACCAATCCAAAACTTGGATTTTGGACTTTGATAGCACAATTAAGAAAAGAATCATTATTCATGTTCATTTAAATGGTTTTGGTCATGGCAATTAAGTACTTGTGTCCACTTCTGACGAAATGAATTTCCATAATTTCAGAAATTGGTGCTTCCGTTCGAAACCTTTCCTATCTGGAGTGGGAGTTTTGAGGGAGGGGATGGACAAGGTGATGGGACAAGTACGTGCAAAGGTACAAGTACAAGGTTGAAGGTGCAAGGTTGAAGGTACAAAGTTCCAAATTTCCATTATCATGATTTGATTTAGAATTTTACTCAATCGTCTTGCGCTTTTTGTACTCAATTGTTTAAAGCTTGACCTATATACATATTAGCTAACTTGCATAAAATATCGAAAACTAGAAGATCGGGCCAGCACTGAAGTGCTGACGGAGTAATCCAGTTACTGAATACAGAGACGTGTGCAAACTAATTTCTCTGCTATGTTTAAATCTAGAAGGGTTACTTTACAATAGGTCAAAACAATTCTCGTTATTATCAAATACGTAAGGCAACGATAT
>JAANSN010003464.1:0-18481 GCA_036850665.1 Dicranocentrus wangi | reverse complement strand
TTTTTGGTGCACGCTCCAACTTCCAGAGACTTTTCAGGGAGGCCAAAGACAGAGACATTTCCCTTTTCACACAAGCCTTGAAATACATATTTAAAGAACAGCATTATGCTCAAGTTATTTTGAACAACGAAGGAACCCAAATATCCAGAAAGAGCCTTGCTGCTAACCTTTTTTTACTTGTGGCGAATAGTAAGCTTCTTCCAGATGGGAAGGAGCGTCTGGACCTGCTAAAGTTATTGCTGCAAATAAATCCGTCCGCCGCACAAGGATTATATCTAACCGACTACCTCACAACATTCAGACTTTTAATGCAGTTGGAGATCCAACCTTCTCTATTTTCCCATTCGAATCCCGTCTTTCAAGATGTGGTCCGACTAGTTGCGAGCTTCCCCCACGAACTGGAATCAGAAAAGAAGGATATCTTGGAGCGTGTGGAGGGCGGGTTAGGTGGGGACATTTTGGAGGAGCGGTGGAAGGCCGAGTGCAAAACCTGGCATACCAAGCTGTACGAGCAGGTGTTGGAGAAAGTATACCAAAAGTGGATCCGGACACATGCTGGCTGCTGGTGGAAAAAAACAGAGACTTATTTGAGTAAAGACACATTTTTGAGAGGAGTTGCGTCTCTTGCTTTTAACGAGAGAT
This sequence comes from Dicranocentrus wangi, assembly GCA_036850665.1. Taxonomy (NCBI): domain Eukaryota; kingdom Metazoa; phylum Arthropoda; class Collembola; order Entomobryomorpha; family Entomobryidae; genus Dicranocentrus; species Dicranocentrus wangi. Next base: position 17,839 of record JAANSN010003464.1, on the reverse strand, counting down.
TTCCTAATAAAAAGTCCATTTTTCGGCTTCCCGTGCATGATGGCTTTGTTAAGGAGATGGTTAGGATTAAATTGATTGAGAAAGAGCAACAACAACAACCCAGCTCATCGTCATCAGTGTTTTTTCATGAAAAGATTGCCGACTATTTGATTGCGTGGGTAGTGGCAAATGTGGATTTTTGGGTGAGAGGGAAGGACTTGAGGGAGTTTATCATGACTTGCGTGATGATTATCGAGGAGCCTCAGGAAAACATCTCTTTTGATCGCCTATTCGTGTGCTACTTTCTTGAGGAACTGCTAAATACGCCAAATCACGTCCGTGAAGTACTAGAGTGGGTAGATGAAAACGAAGACGACGACGACGACGAAGCAAGCACGGAAAACTCCTCCGGAGTGGATGCTAACCGTGATTGGCTACAGCAGATACTTCAATTTTGTCGTCTTCAGGGATACGATAAACTAACCGAACTGTTTAAACCAGTTTAAGCATACAAAACAATGACAATGAGCTTATTAATTGTGCTGCTGAATTCATTTGTTACATTAGGATTTTTACTTATATTGTTGTGTCATCGCTCTGAACAAACTGAGTTGGTTTGATTCGAAGCTGAAGCTGCATTCTGAAATGTAAAATTGGAAAACCCAAAGGCAAAAAATGCGTCTACCTACAGGCAACTAGTAGTATTATAGTAATACGCACCTAATAATACCAGTACTGCCAGTAATAGTCAGTGCGTTACACGGTAACTTAAGCATAGTTCATTAATAGATTTGAAATTAGAGACAGCTATTAGCAAATAAGTAAAAGTAAGCTATACCATTATTCCGTAAACAGTTAAAATCCAAATATACAAAGTGTTATCATGCGAGCGTAACAATATGCAATATGTTTAATAAGGGCATATTATGCTACAACAAACTGCTTTGTATTCATGTTTACCAACCACAATCAATATGAGCTTGCGTGTACGCAGTTTCCGTAATCATTTGTAAACTAACTGAAAACTAAACTTTGTTAATTCTAGTACTTCATTAGGTTACTGGTAACTCTAATCGTATGTAAATCACTCCGTAATTAAATGGTACAGGAATATAGCCCCAAATGAATGATAGCAAGAGAAATAAAGCAACATTATTGAAATTACAAGAGTCGTCATAAAAGTTCAATTTAACTTACAAGCAGAAACGTCATGCTCGCGGTTCGGATAAAACAGACCAAACATCATCATGAGTTCAAACCAAATACAGCCATTTATTCAGTGTTGCAAATTATTTTCACAATTTTCTAATGTACAGTCAGAATAATTTTTTTTGGGTCACTGGCTGTCATGTCGGCAGCAATGGTTTTGCGTACGTGAGCCCATAGTTTGGGTGGAGGATTTATATGAAGCAGACAGGAAAATCTTCTTTGGACAGTATCACTACAGACTCATCGTCAGTAGACTCACAATTAGTATTAATTTGATGGACTAGCTTGAGCGTTTATGTCAAGTTAGTGAGATTCCGTTATGCACTTTTTCCTAAACACTGGTATACGTACTATATAATTATATTAAGCAAGTTTGTCTTATCTCATAGTAACTAACTAATTCTAAACAGCTTCATCGTGTGTCTTATGGCATTTTTTGAAGCAGTTGTGCCCATCTTGGAAGGATGCATAAGTAAATGATCAAACTGGTAATGCACACAGGTGGATCGTTGCCAGGTCTGGCTGGATGCTCTTGGTATATTAACTACCACATAGTTACACAGAATGAATGCAAGAACCCAGAAATGAATGAATCAAATGAAATACATACAAGGGAAAAGGGAATATAATATACCTGTGATTTTATTTCACATTTTATTTTTGACAAATTCAACGAACTTATTGAGGAAGCCATAATTATCTACTCATATTATCATCACCTTTAGTGTCATGTTCAGTGTTTAATATAACTGAAACTAAAGTTATAGCTGTTTGCATTAACTTGAAATTTGTGCTCGTTGTTTAGCCAGTGGACCTGTGCACATTTAGAAAAACTCCGTATGGCGAGGTTCACATACAACGAGTGCCTATCAAAAGTCACTCATTTTCTCGAAAAAAAGTTTGTCCTGTTGCTTGGACGCTATCAATTAATCAAAGGAGGGGACATGACGTATATCAGTTTGTTCAATGTGGCTCTAGTTTTGTTATTAAACAAATCGATCTGCAATTCAAAATTGAACAATGATTGCAAGTATTACATAGCCACACTACATATATTGCTTCAAGTTCGCTCAAGTTTAATGAATGCTTCGAACACCTCTACTTTTATTATCCAAAAAATGAACCAAGAGAAACATACAACCTATTTACACAAAAGTGTACCAGTGATACTAATATGTTAGTAGCACATGGACTCCGAGAAAATATTTGTTAAATATTTGAATTGTTGGATATTAAAATATAAATATGAAAAATTTGTTCAACTATTCCTTCCGGCCCAGCCAATAATACTTATGCTTTTTAATAATTATATTACTGCTTTATCAATATAGAAATATTTTATCCCAAGTTCATTTGAAAGAAACCAGGTATTTGCTGGTCTTTGTGATTATGAACTGCGAGAAATTGCTTGTTTTCTTTGTTGTATAATACAGACAATTTACTGGCTTGAATAACTTCACCATTGTGGACGGTTTTTGAATAAACAGTTGTCATTGTGGAAGCTATTGCCTCATTCACAAATAGCTGTAGGTTTGCAAACCGTTTTCCTTCTACATGTTCTAATTGTGGCTCATGTTGAGGTTCCAACTTCATGCATATTTCTGCAAGCATAGATAACCAGAACGGAATTCTAAATATGCTTGAATTTTTATCAATGTATTTTTTTGCAATTGCTATCAAACTTTCTTCATCAACTGCACAGTCTTGGTTTAAACCAGCGGACCGCCGTGTATGCACATGTTTTCCCAAAATGTTTGCTAAATCAGAGTTTGAATTATCTAATTCTTTCAATTTATACGAAACTCTGCCCAAAACACTTTCTAGCTTTTCAGAGTTTTCAGGTCTTGTTGTAGCAAATAGGGTAATATGCGGGAGCTCATTTCTAATTATCGTCAACACGTCAGTGCATTTCCATTGGAGGTGCTCTGCTACATCATCCAGCGCATCCAGCATAAGGAATATTTTGTACGCTCCTTCACCGGACACCACAGGTATCAACAATTTTTTGCAAAACTGTGATTGTGTAATTGCTGCAGCAATAACCTCTACTAATTCATCCTTTGTCGGTGTACGGTGGTCAAGCGCCTGTATTACCTCCGTGAATTCTACAAATATTGTTAATATCGGTGTAGAGTTTGAATGTTTGTCGATCATTTTTTTAGTAATCCTTTTCAACATGGTAGACTTTCCCATTCCAATTGGTGCTATGATGATGCGGTGTGCGGTAGCTCCCAAAAAATCATCTTCGTGTACATATTCTTTCTCTTCGGTCTCAATATCTTGAGTATCATTCAAATGACACGCTGGTTCATGCGTGAAATCCAAAGCGCTGGAATTACTCTGTGTCTTAGAAGGGGAATGGAGACTGGTGTCAGCAGAATGAAGTGAGTAAAGCGAGTGAGTGGGTAATCCACTGGCTGGAGCAATACTTGTGGGGTACGATAAACTTAAACTGTGATTTGGTTCTAATATTCTAGCCAACCCTATAGTTCCGGACGCAAGTGATGCAAAATCTTTCACCACTTCTGGGAGTCCGACGTCTCTCCAGTGAATGAGATTAAGAAGAAAGTCGGAATCCATATCGTTAAAAAATTGTGTCTTACTCAACTTAAACAGCGTTTGAAGTGAGACCTTGTGATTTTGCAAATTCACCTTATGCTAAAACAGGTTCTTATTTTGAAAGTGCTCGGCCAAGTCACTCCAATTTATTTTTCTCTCAAGAAATTTTAGTTTCCTTTTTTTACTTTCTGCCTCGTTCTCAAATTTCTTGACGGACTCTCTCACGCGAATGTAATTGTCTTTCGTGAATATGACAACACATTGGACATCTTCATTGCCGTTAATGTAAGCGTTTAAAAGTCCAGTTTCAATCTTTTCACACAGCACCACCAGAAGATTTTCATGAGTCAAGTCTATACTTTGCAATTTAATAATTGCACTTTTCCAAGCCTCCTTACAGGTACAGTCCATACCTCGACACTGATTTGCGTTCGATGCTTCAATAATGTAATTTGGATCAGATTTTCGCTCCGACTGACTTTCGTCTTTTAATAGTGTAACATTTCCGTTTGAAAATTTGAACATGATCACATCGTGATTACCCAGGACCCATGGATGTATCTTGAAGATTTTGATTTTATGGGTATCTTTAACTTTATACTCACCAAGGAATTTATCTGTAGTCACAACGGATTCATAAATAATTAATGCACGAAAAAAGCTCAACTTTTTTAGATTTAAATTAACTTGTTGTTACCGAATTGGCTATCATTTGTTATCCGAATATATAACTCGTTGAATATCCCCACATAACTGGAGTGACTTCTCATGTTAAATTTGGAATGGTCTGCTTCCTTTAGGTAATATTGGTTTCTGTATTCACTTCCTAGTAGCTTGTTATTCTGTGCAAATACATAACAGACCGGAAGTAGCTTAGGGAACTTGTGAAGCCAATATGCTACACAGTCTTCAATAGCGTCGCCGAAATACGAGGACAACTTTTCCTTTAACAATATTTTTCCCACTTCGCTGCCAAAGTATTGCTTCGCCTTTTCTCCGTAAATTTGAAACAGATGACCGGAAATGTTTCGCACTGCGCGGAGCAGTGAAAATAATTCGCCGCCTTTATATAAGGGTTTGTTTTTATGCATTTTATTTGAAATGTAAACTTTCACGTCTTGATCCAGTGTATCCATCCAATCAAACCTGTCGACATCACCACCACCGTCATCGCTAACTGTAGGCACCACACTGCTAATTAAGTTGTTAAATTGAGTTTTCAAATTCTGTTCGCTTTTAGTTTTTGTACTTATTAACTTGTTACTCAAATCACATAAAAAAGCTTGAACTTTCTTCTGGTGCCAGAACACCGGATGGAGCAAAAGTGCGTCAACAGACATTTTATATGCTGGTTGTAAGCAAAAGGGAGCACAGGATAGTTTCTTATTGATCAGTTTTAATTTTTTTAAAAATAAATTTTCGTTGAAAAGTAGTGCAAACAACAAGCTTTCTACCAAACAAATAACAGAGCTATGGCGCTTTTTATTATGCATCCCATGCATATCAGGCATTACAATCATGATTTTACACGAAATAGGTATCATTAATATCATGATCCATGTGATTAAGGAGCGAAGAGTAAGTGTATGGAAGGTAATGCTAAATGTTTGGTTTGCCTTTCTTGTATGCACCTTTTGGAAAGACATTATATACACACCTTTTAGAAAAACTAAAAGGGTAGGTTATCATCATTCCATTACGTGTATCGTGCAATAAACAACCTAAAGATATACAAGTTGTAAATACAACTGAACACAAAACCTTGGTACAGTGAGAGACCGAACAAAAGCAAAATGACATAGGTTAGAGTTTCCAGGTTATGTAAATATCCAATCGAGATATCTACAACACTCTGGTCCAAGTCCAAAAAGGTTGAAATACATGTCGTGCAATAAAACAGCATTCTTTGTTCTACAGGTGTGACTACACTTTTAATAGGGGCTACAGACGAAATACCAAATTTTAAATTCCAAACGGACAATATCCTAAAAGTTTACACCCAGAAGAAAAAATCCCAAATAATTTTTTGCACCTAAATACTAAAAATCCCCAACAATTTACTTTGCAATAAATAATAACACTTTAGGATGAATCATCGTGTCAGAATACAAAAAAGTGTTTGTCATGTTGATTGCAACGCATGATATGTAAAAGGTGACTGACTTGGAAAACATGTCCTGATACAGACTAATCATGACATTCGCGTAGAGAATTTTTTGCTGCTTCCAAATCCGCAAACACTTTGGTGCAGAAATAATATTCAATACTTTTAAATTGAGTTTGAAAATTTCTCCATATATGTATACAGTATTAACTTGGCAGCAAATCCACTGGTTTTTGATCGTTTATATCTCTAAAACAGTTTCGAATTTTACCACAGAATAAATTGCAACTTTGCTTAGCATAAAGAGCTCCACATTTATATAGAATAAACAAATTTCCGTGTACATGCCATATAAATGAAAAATTTTCAAATTCAATTTAAATTATTAAATGAAATTTCTGCAGCAAAATTTTTAAAGATTCGGAAACCGCAAACAATTCTCTACAAAATGTATGCAATGATTAGCTTCTACGAGGGATGTATTAATAGTGAGTTTTAATTAAGTCAACCTTTAGTTTCATTCTTTAGCTGAAGTATTTATGAAGAAAGCAAAATTGCAAAATATGAAAATTATATTGTGCTTATTGTGAATAGAATTAAGGAAATAATTTTGGGGATTTTTCTTTGGGTAAGATTTTAAATTTAAATGCATTTGGGATTTCAATAATTTTAATCATTAGCAACTTTGTCCTTTGGAGTTCGTGTTGGCGGTTCTGTCATGCAGCCCTTTAATATATATGCAGTTTAAAGGAATAATAGAGTCGAACAAGTACATTTTACTTATCTTTAATCTACCAAAAGTTCTAAGGAAAATTCTACCTTAAACCGGTGCAACCGGTGTAATTCTATTTAATGTGCTACTTGGATAAAACAAAGGGTGCTTTGAACGAAAAACAACTGTGATCACTTCGATCGGCATTTCGGCATCCTAAATTCCAATGGAAAGTTGGATCAATTACAAGGTAAAGTTGCCGACTTCCTTGCTGAAACTGCTCCACCGATGACCGAAGAGCAATCCCGCCTACCAATATTAAATTATATAGTGCAAAACTTTTCTAGTGATCAACACAAGCCAAGCCAAGCCGTGGCTCAAGCCTGGCTTGCAAGCCAAGCCGCAAAGGAGCTACAAGTAACCCAGTCAACTCTTATCTCTAATTGTACGGTAGCAAGGATCATCCCTCATTTGCATAATATTGCGATAAGGAAAAGTTAGGGGGGAAAGGGTCAAACCTCATTTGCATATTATCGCGATAAGGAAAAGCTCTGCCACGACAGCCAACCTTCACGGCTTGCATTGATCACTACTGTTATCTATGATTTTTCGTAGTATTGTTTTGACTCATTCACTTCTTGGTTAGTACGTATATCCGGTGACCGACACTTTCATCCCAATCATTTCATCCCCATCATTTAATCCCAATCTTTTCATCCCCATCTTTTCATCCCATAATCATTTAATCCCCGAATCATTGCGTCCCCATCACTTCATCCCGAAATAATTTAATCCCCACTCAGTCATCCCACTCATTTCATTCCCAAAGCAAAACGCTTAAGATTTAAAAAATATAATTATATGCATAGGTGACTGTAAATAAGTAATGAATGGAATATCAGCCTAAATGATTCCTAGCGCTTAATGGTTATGTTAGGTTAAGGATACCATAATCTTTAAGATTTGCTTTCTCTTTTGCTTTCGGAATGAAATGATTGGGGATTAAATGATGGGGATGAAAAGATTGGGATGAAAGGGTCGGTAATCGTATAGCCTCTATGAGAAGGTGGTAGCAGCAACCGATAACCGATACGGGATAGAAAAATGATGTTCAGACACTACGTAGAAAGGTATCTACAATTTCATGAGCACAACACGGTTTCATGCATAAATAACCTAGTCCATGTATCCACACTCGCCAAGTAAAACAAATAAATAAATGTGGATAGCGGAAACCTTTCCTTTCCATCTTCTCACATCCCGTAGTTTAGCCTGTGAGATATATAACTCAATGAATTAACAAGAGTACGCATGATTTACTAACTACTGGTACTGGTAAATGTACTTTACGCTACACTTTACCCACAGAACTAGAACACAATACATTCTTGTCAATGTTAACATCACTCATAGATATATAGTTTTGTATCACTCCCAATTCACTACGTAAATGTGGGGTTGTCCATTCAGCTCCATGCTGCATAAATAAGTATCCATCTCTCCTATCCCTCATTAGTTTCATCCGCCATTTTTTATTGTCACTCATGTATTTACCACTACAAATTTCATCCGTATAATGAAGGCTTTTAAACACTAACTAACCAACATTGGCGGAACTAAACTGAAGGAAAATTATCAATATATAGAGTGAGTTTATTTAATTCCTTACTCAATTGGGATTAATCTCAATATAAGTACTAATGAATCGCGTACACAAAGAGACCGGCACGACTATTGAAATAATAACTCCGAGTGCACTCGACTACTTACTTATTTTCTTACTTAATTGTTTAACTTATTACTGGAGGAGACAATGATTATGACTAACTGACGCTTGACATAATGCATCACCAATGATCCTAATCTGGGAGGGCGGCAGAGCTAATGCGCTCCACGGTGCTCCCGATGGCTTCTAGATTCCGGTCCTTGACAGTTGGATTGTCTCCTCCCTACTGCGGCAAGAGATCGCAACTGACCGAAATCTCAGCAAGAGATGACTAAATACACTGCGTCTCCTCCAACTTATACTAATTCACTTTACAATAAACTGCCATAAATGACTAACCAATACTCCGTAAGTACCCTCCGATGAAGGGGAACAATAATATTTTCAAGTTGAGCAGTAGTGTGGTTTCCGTTAAAGACAAGCTAGTTGTGACGCAAAAATTACGTAAGTTGAGTAGTAAGCATGTGGACAATAATATTTTCAAATTGAGCAGGAGGGTGGTTTCCGTTAGACTCATTGCACTAGTTTATTAACTTGCGACCTAGAAGCAAGTTATTAGTTTTATCCGCGGCGTCCGCCGTCTGTCTGGGTGTCTGTATGTGTGTCTGTCTGTAAATGCTCTAACAATTACAGTTTTTAATATTTTCAAAAAATTCTTTCACAAATGGGATCAGCGGTACATTAGCTTGAATGGACAAATTCGGAGATGAGCAAAATCGAGCGCAAAAACAGCAACATCTAGGTTGTTATAACTCAATCGAAAGAGCACAAACAGTTACATCTTAAACAATGTTTAAAATTTCAAAACGATTCACCCACGCGACGCTAGGAGCGCTTTAACTTAGCTCAAACAATAAGGAATAACTCCGAAACGATTAAAGTTTCCGACATTCGGTTTTCACAAATGGATACATACAAGTGAATGTCAATTTGTATTTGAATACAGACAATATCGTGCACGCGGTATGCGCGCGGCGCGCAACTTTCAAAATGTTTCAAGTAGCAGCATATAGGTTGTTATAGCTCAATCGAAAGAGCACAAAAAGATACACCTTCAACAATGGTCAAAATTTAAAAATGATCCACGCGATTGCCGCTAGGAGATTGTGTGAGCGCAGCAAAACCACAGAAAACAGAACAAATGACAGAAATCAGTAAAAACTACAAACACAAAAAGCAGTGTAAACATAAAAAGCAGAATACACAGAGGATAGTACAGAAAAGCGCGCGCAGGCTATTTTGGAATGCAAATAAGAGCAAGTTGTCTATATCTGCACTTGAGCGGTTTATTTATTTAGAAGTGTCACCTGTTTGCACTAGTTCAAGTATTGATTGTTGTTGGTTTGTCACATAAGCAAGAAAAAATGCATGTAAACGCTGACTGCACCAACACCAAAACGATTGGTTGACGTTGGGGAAGGTTGGAAGAACCTCACCATCCTACCGCAGTCGCATTCATGATATAATATGTATATTGTGTCGAGTGCAGAGCAGTCGAGCAGCAGTACAGCAGCAGCATTATGTCAAGTGATTTGTCTGTGGCGAGTTGGCTCACAAGTAATAGGAGAGAGGATAGCAGAAAAGCTTCACATGTACAACTGGACTTGGCTTTCAGAGTTGGCTTGCTATCTCTAATGTGTAGAAAGCCGTACAATAGACAGAAGGCATGTCACATAACAGACATGTCTGTTATATAACAGACATTCGTCCCTTCCTATAATCACATTTCTCCAAAATGTGATAATAAGTTTGACAAATGTTAAAACATTTTGTTTTTAACTACTAAGGTGTTGCACTTTAATTATTTTACCCGTAAATTAGCACCCATTCATATCACATCTTGAAATAATTCCAACCCCTCCTAAATGATAAATTAAAATAAAGATTTTAGTAAATTTTGTGACAATTTGAGGACCGAAGTTTGAAGTTTGAACCACACAACCACTGCTGCATTCAACTAAAAGAGAAACTTTGCATACATCATTTACATAGTCTCTGAAAGTAAAAGATTTCTTACTTTTACGAATGGTTTCACCAGATAGGTTAGACTAATAGACAAAAGATATGAACTACAATATGAATAAAAAAGTGCAATTTTACAGTATGTAATACATACAGACTGACAGACACCAGCCATGTAATTGAAAGCAGATCCAGAGAGAGAGCGCGTTGGCGTGTAGATTAATAAGAATTCGAAATCACCCAAAATTAGGTTTAAAATACTCGTCATGAACTGGTGGTGGTGTGTATAGAGTACTTGGTTTTTTTAATTAGCTTATCCAGAGAATTAATACTTAAGAAAAAAAAAACATTATCGTGAAATTTTGTTAACACAACACAATCCTTAACTTCAGAAGAGCGTGTGGAGTTGTTATTCGTTTTCCCCATCCCCATCTCAAAAGTAAAAGGCGGCGCACAAGCTTCTCAGCTAAAAAAAATATCAAAACAAAAAAAACTAGACAAGTGGAGGTGGTGGAGAACCTTTCCTGTTTCCATAAAACTAATTGTGGAATTTAGTTTTTAAAACATAATACTTAACTCTTAAATTTAGATTTAGCGCATTCCTGAACCTCCGGACGGAAGTCGTGACATGTTAAGTTGGAGCTTTCAGGATGATACACAAGGAGGACGAAGACGAAAAGTACTAACAATAAATAATATATGGAGTAAAAAAGTAAACTCTGGATGAAAGGGAAGTGAAGTTGATCATGTGAAGAAAACTAGTAAATAATGTAATGTTGAATGTCAAGAAATTTCCCTGGACTTTATGGAAAAAATCATTTCATCATCATCATGGAAGACCATCAAAAGCAATTCATAGCCGACAAGTTGCGACACCTCATAGTTACGACGAAAGTTAGCCAACAACTGCTTCGTAGCCTCTTGGACTCTGAAATCTTGAGTGAATCAGATGTGACTGCCATTGTAAGTGTCAAAGTAATAATAATGAATCGTGTTAAAAGGATTTTAAAGGTGAACGGAGTTTTTTTATTAATAAAAGTATATATTTTATGAGCAACTTTGAACTTTACAAATTTATATACAGGAACAGGAACAGGCAAAAGCAACTTTGCTTTATGAAATACTGCTAACAAAAGGGAATGCAATTGCAAATTATGGTGAGCTGTTGAAAGCACTAGAAACCACGGGTCAATCGGATGCTGTTTCAATCTTGAGTTCGATTGATGATGAAAAGTCGTCAACTAGTAGGGAAGGGTTATCGTCGATAATAAAAGACTCTTATCGTCAGCAATCATCAATTGCACCAAAACGTCATCACGGAGGACAAGGGATTCATGATGGCATTGTTGGCGAGGAAGTGTCGCCAAGTAATAAAGTACAACAAATTGATTTGCTTTTTATTTGATGAAACTATAATCAAATACTATTTATGGTAAACCTGTCCTGTGAAAACACTTTTGATCTATTTGCTTAATACAGTTAGTACTGATGTGAGCATGTTAATACTTATCAAAAGATAAGACATTTTTGATTCCCTTTACCAGGCACTACTAAACAGGCTCGATTGGAAACTAATCCATTAGTAGGAAACCTTATCAATAAAATCATTCCAGGGGAGGAGGATGTTGGCGACGAGGAAAAAAAGTTATTTTTTGACAAATTGGCCCAACTTGTCTCTCATTCGAAAAGCAATGGTAAGATTTGATAATAAATGGTGCTTGATAATAAAAGTGGTACTCGACTTGCTTGCTTTTTTTTGGCAAACTATAATGCACAATACATTGATTTTTTTTTGCAATAGGAAATTTGCTTCGAGAGTTTTGTGGACGTACGCCACAGTCGTCGTCGTCGTCGCCATCGGCGTTTCATATTCAGTATCTCAAAGTGACCAGGACAGACGAGGCTGATGATAATAACGTTGACGAGAATTTAGAGTTGATGGCTGAAGCACTCAACAAATTGGTCCAGCTAGTTGCAATAAGACTATTTCGGAGAAGTGCGACTCTTACACTGATTTTGAAACGGGATTGGGCTTCCTGGGAGGAATCTCGTGGAACAGACCACGACGAGCATCAAAGCACAGCCAACTTTAAATTCCCGACAAGTATTTTCCCCAGCTGCCTCATCATCTTTTGTAATGATGCAATCTCACCATTGAAGTATGTACTACAGTCACAGTCGTCGCATTATGATGATTCATCAGCGCAAACTATTTACGTGATGTCTTGGAACGATGACCTTCTTGGAGGAGCCAGTCTCGCTCAAGTTGGCGAATTTGCAAAGGAGGCAATCAGAAGTGGGAGTGGGGCTCTTTCGGAACTAGCCCAAGTTGAGTTAAAATGGAGTCAACTGGGTGAGAGCTGTCGCAGACAAATGCTAATGGAAAAATTTGAGATAAAAGATGATGATGATAAGGCATTAGATGAGCTCGTGAAAACCACGAAAGAAGACAATATTATCGACGGAGAAATTTTGCTCCACCTACTGCACCCTCGTGATGGTGATCCTGAATGTAGCACCAAAGGAAATTTGTTAGGAGCTCAACTACATCTCCTCAATCTGACTGACTGGCTACGGCTACAAATCCTCCCTTGCTCTCGGAAATTGAGGTGGCGAAACAATTTCTCCCTCTACCACCTCACAGACACGGAGCCAATACTAGATGGGACACATAATAAAAACAGTTTGGCGGTGTGGAGCTGGAGAAGGAGGTTCGACTCAGGCCAGTGAAGAAGATTTCTCGCAAATTAGGAGTTCTAAAGCAGTGAAACTGACAGAGTTCCCAATCGATGATGCCATTATTATTCCCAGTGCAACCCACACATTTGACCTAATTGATGAGGGAAGCTTCAGGGCTGTCACCAACTCCAGGGATCCGTCATCAGATCGAGTCGAATGGAAGGCCATAAAACCATCAACTTATAAATGGGTTTCCTCAGCCTCTCCATCGGCCTTTACGGACCTGCAAAAGTGCTTAATGAGACACGGGGTGGCGGATGGTGATGCCAAAAGGGTGACGACGACGGACATTCAACACCTGGCCAGCTTTAATCGGCCCCATCGGCATTGCGTCATTTCCGGGGAGCCCGGCAGTGGAAAAACTGTTGCGCTCAAGGTCCTTGCAAAACACCTAATTTCTGAAAATTTATTACAAAAATCTCAACAAGATGGAGGAGGATTGGTAATATTTGCCGCATTTCCGGATTTCATCCATTCCATAATGGATATGGGACCCATTAAGTAAGCCAGTTCTGATAGATGCTTTAACAAGCAAATTAGCGAGCTATTATGATAGCTCCTCCGTGGTGCGTGACTTCCTAAAGAACCAACTTTTGGCGTCACCACCTTCCTCCTCCACACAGTCAGTTTCCTTGCTGTTGGATGGGATCGACCAAGTTGGGATTGGCAATCTGGGAAAATGTTTTAAAGTTTTGGAGCTGCTTCAAAAGGAATTCCCGACGGAATTATTGTCAATGTATGTCACCTGCAGGCCTCAACTGGTCCTTCGACTTGAAGCCATTTTGAACACATTCGCATACAAGCTGGAGCCGCTGGATTCATCTCAATGTAAAAATTTTCTACGCCTTCATGGTGGGTGGAATAAAGTTGTGGAGGAAAAAAAACTGGATGAACTAATTACAAAAGTTCAGACGACGACGACTGGTTCCCCAACTCCACTCCAACTAGAGTTGATGGCTACATATTATGATGAGCCAGAAACTGTGTTTTCAGCATTATCAAGTGGGAAATCATCATCGGACCACCCACGAGGATCATTTCAAATGAATTTGATTGAAACAAGTGTCAACAATTGGATAACTCAAACATGCAAATTGACGACGAAAAGTTCAGCCCAGGAACAAATAATTCTACTCGGTGCACTCCGACACCGCCTAGTGGAGATGAGGTGCCCAGAATTGACGTCTTTGAAGGGATACTTTGAATGCCTTTTGGGTGCTCCAACGGAAAAAGTGGAAATAATTTGCAAAGGTGACATCCTTACCCAATTCCCAACAGCAAAGCTATTATGCTCCACCACTGCGGTGGCCGAAACCGTTATTGCAGGCCTGCTGCACCGGCTATGGAAAAGTATCATAACAGGCAACAACAACACTGGCACTGATGACGACGACGACACCAGGAAGGAAACTATTAAAATGCAACTTTGGAACACTTTCTTCAAAAGCTACTACGTATTTAACGTAGATGGACTATGTGTAACCCGTCTGGAGTCGGGCTACAATAATGAGGATTTATTGAGCAAACTTTGCTTTAAAAATATTTTCGACATGTTGGACGAATTGCTTCAATCTGAACATGAGATTGACAATACAAAGCAACAACCCACCTCCACCATCCGCATGGTACCACCATTATCGGAAGATGAAGATTTAAGCAATGTTCTCGGAGTAGCAGCCTTCCATGGACATCGGTCCATTTTCAACTTGTTTTCCACTGCCAATAAGTATTGCTACAACTCCAAACTTCACGCTAATCCCAAATGCATCGAATTACTGCTTGCAAACAGGAATTGTAACGAGCACTTTTCCCGTCAAATCCTGACCTTCCCAGAGGCCAATGTTGATTTGGTCCTAGAGAGTGCGGTCCGACTTTTAAAAGTACAAAGTTGCTGCAGTGGAAATGCTTTTTGGAGTTTAGAAAACTCCTTCTCCGCCCACGGTCTCTTTGAGCAGCATAAAGAAACAAATATAAATATTGTCACTTTTATGAACATCATAACGTCCATATTTAGTAATGACCAAGGGTTTGAAATTAAGCGAAAATCCGAACTTGCTGCTGAAATATTCAGAATGCTTGTGACCAGCAAATTTACTCAAATTGGGACCAAGGAGACCCAAGATTTTCTAAAATTTCTACTCAAAATCAATCCCAACGCCGCACAAGGGACCTTTCGAAGGGACTGTCTGTCAACCCTCCGCCTCCTCCTCCAAGTGAACGTCAACCCTGCCAACTTTCGCCATCAGAACCGCTTCTTTCAGGATATAGTTCAACTTGTTGCCAAACTACGTGATACTAATTTTGAGAACCTCGGGACGACAAAAGAAAAGGATGAAATTGTCAAGTATGCGGAAGACTTACTGGAGGAGACCTGCAACTTGGATCAGAGTAAGTGGATTTCAGAGTGCCAACAGTGGTACGCCAAGTTGTACTCCATGGTCGTGGACATGATTTACAGCAATTGGCTAGAGAAATATGACGATTGGCGAATAAGTGACGAGTTTTTCAGTAAAACTAACTTTTTGCGAAGCATTGCCTCCCACGCTCTGGAGCTCAAGTTTCCAGGCAAGAAGAAAATTTTGGAGGTATGTTATTCCCCTGATGATGACGACTCGTCGTCGTCGTCGTCATCCGACTCTGAGAAAGACTGCCGGAAAGGAATAATATTAAAAAGAAAAAGTCTAGCAAGTAAAGCGGAAGATGCATTAGTAGAGTACCTTTCTTTCCATGACACACTTGGGCACTACTTGATTGCTTGGCTGATAGCCAATGTTGAGTACTACGTGAGAGTCAGGAGTTTCAAGTCATTTATGATCAACGACGTGATGGCTAACCGCACAGTAGTGCCCAAGGATGCTCCATTATTAGCAGCGGAAGCCGAAGAATATAATAATGAGCTTCAACCACCCCATCCAGACCCAATGGCGTCAATCGAGAAAACGGTGGACGATTGCAGATATGCGAATTTCTTTATATGGTATTTTCTTGATAAGCACTTGAGCTGGGTGGAGGAGGAAAGTAACCTGGGCTCCGTCATGAGACGAGGTGGTGTTATAAAGGAGGAGGCTTCACAAGAAATTATCAAGACGGTGATACTGCCGACCTGTGACAATCTGAAGTTGAGTAATCTACATGGTTTCTTTGTTGACTTGTGCCGTCCACCCAGTCCCGGTACTACATTTTAATTGCCATAAAATTTTCCCGTCGCGAGACCTTTTTTGCAATATTTTTTTGCATTTTATATATTTAATTTTCTCTAGGCGATACTAGGGTTGGGCACAACCTGACAGAGTCAAATTTGGAGCAAGGTAGTAGTAGTAGTAGTGGTACTAGCGACCTGGAAACTGGTGCTGGAGACGCAACCGTTGATGATTAATTAAACAGAAAGGATCATCATCAGATCAGGATCAGATAATGATGACCAACTTGTGTTATCAAGACAAACTTTATAATTTTGGGATCCAAGGGATCTCTCTAAAAGAAAAGGTGTCCAGGATGTACTCATTTCTTGTCACGTTTTTGGTCATTTGGACTTCAGTCTGGCTGGATGAGAGTGGGCCGAGAACCAAGTAGTCATTCAATAATCGCTGGAATTGAAAAGGAGAGAAACTGAGGTTGAAGCCCCCTCTCTGTCTGACCCTTGCTTGTCGGCTGTATTGTGTGGAAAAAGCCTGACGTGCATTATTATTATGATTGGGATTGGGAGTTTGGGAGGATAATTAAATGTCCTCAAATTGGGAGGCAGCCCCGCCCCTCGTCCACCCACACGCTCCATACAATAATATTAATAGCTTTGAAGACGGCAGGAGTAACTCATTGTCAGTCAGTTGAGAGAGATCAGTTCATAAAAAGTTTATATGGGGGTTGTTGTGTCGTAAGCAGAAATTATGGTTTAACGGAATAAATTATTGACATTGAAGCTGAGTCTGCTATTATCAATTAATATTAATTATTCTATAATTGGCAAAATAAAGTAAGGACAAGGAAAATACAAATTAACATAATAATGACGCATGGCGTTGGGTGTAGAAAAGAGATTTCTTCAGGCCCAAAATACACTTGAGCGTCAGAGCATCATCGAGCACCTTGACTCAATATGTATTTGTCGCAAGTTGCCCACATCTCTGTTCCAAAGAAAATGCGACAGCTGATGACAGAGGAGATGTGGGCAGTGCAGTGGGCTAAGAAAAAAGTGTAAACAAACAAGGATTTTTTTTTTACTGAATTCGCAAAAATCTTTTTTTTTTAGGTTTTTAGAACTGATCGATGCAAAAAATATAGTTTTGAAGTGAGTAATTCATCAAAAATTGTTGTTTTTGTCACCTGTTGTACGTGGGAGACTACCGCCAGTTGATTATCATTAGTCATTAGTGCTGGAGCTGTGCCGGAGAATATGGAGGGTCATCATGATGATGATCAATCTGAAAGTGGGGACCAGAAACCAATGATGATGAGTGTGAAGCCACCTGATCCGTGTCTGCTTTGTGGGACGCCCGCAGTGCATTATGATTGGGAAGGGAAGGTCATCAAAAGGGAGAGCCCGTCTAGGCTCCTCGTCGGTGACGACGGCGGTAGTGGTGGAGGAGGAGACAGTTATTCAGACTTGTTGGTTACTGCCGTCTTCAGATGTTTCCGAATCCCTAGAAATAGTCAGCGAGTTGGGAAGGCGGAGGCGGACGCCCTTCTTCCGGCGTCGTGTGAGTCATGTGAGGAGCTGGTGGCCCTACTCCTCGACATGTATGGCAAGGTGGAGGAGCTGGAGGAGAAGCTCAAGAAGAGGGTCAGGGGGGCGGAGGAGAAGTTTGTGGAGGAGGGGCTGTACGAGAAGCATGGCGAGATTTATGGAACA
>JAANSN010003463.1:0-18486 GCA_036850665.1 Dicranocentrus wangi | reverse complement strand
GCATTAAAAATTACGTAACGGTCCATTACGTTTAAAGTTAGCGTTTTGCAAGAAGGCAAAAGAATTGCGGTTTAAGTCGGAAGACAAGACAGGAACAGATCTTGCCAGCCATAGGATTGTTGTGAAGTGACAGAAAATGCAACTTACCTGGAAAGTTGACATTCTGAGTGACGAGTGACATTGGACAAGGCAATAGGAAACCAGTACATAAAATTTCAGAATACACAACTAATTTAGTGAATGCGAGGGAATGGTTTGCCCAAAATAAAAGTAGCGTTTTTTATCAATAATTTTTATCTCTGAAATCCAGTTATCGTACATCACCCAATTCCTGTTAATGAACGAATTTCTCAGGGAGCCTTCTCGACAATGCTCTATTGATGTAAATCTTGCATTACTCACACATGAAAAATTGAAGTTGCATCTAGGTATTATTTGTTTCGTTAGACTAAATTCTCAACCCGAAATTGTCGAAGGAGCAGAAAATGAGGTACCTGCCATTACAACATCCTACTGTACGATTTAAAAGCTATTATCGGCGTTGAGTGAATCAAATCGCAAAATATTAGTACCAAATATTTACCAATTTCCAATTTCTCGCAAGTTCCTGATCCCTCCTCTTGTTCCGAATCTGGCTAAAAGGTGCAGTTAGTTAAACTCTGCAAATTGTAATAAATTAACAACCAGCAGCACTAGCACTATCAGTGTCCAACTACTTACTACCACCACTTCTCAATGTCAACATCATTCTGAGAGAATCCGCATCTTTTCACCCTCCGTCGAAGCACAGAGACTCGTCATCATCATCATCATCATCGTCGAAACTAATGGATTTCTCGGCGGGCAGATGAGAAAGTTCATTAGGAATAAGGGTGCAAGCCAGCAACGTCAGCCGCAAGTAGAGCTTATGGGGAGCACGGGCGGAATATGCTTTCTTCTGTCCCCATTCCGCAAGCAGAGCCCAAGAATTCATTAACAATTTCTTCCACATACTTGCCTCCTCTGTCTCAAGCTGGCTTTCAAACTAAAAACTACTACCTACCTACCTACTTCATTCATTTCATTCATTCAACCAACCCCTTTTTCTATAATATCTTTTCTCTTTCGCTCCTCATATTCCTTTCTTCTTCCTCTTCCACTTCTTCTGATCGTGAGTTCACTAAATTCCACCGCCGCCGTTTTGTGATTTGCATTATGAGTGGGACGTGAGAGAGCGGCGGCCGGGGGAGAGGAGCGGAGCAGATGAACTTAAATATATCTGACTGGCTTCTTCGCTGGCTCTCCAGAATGATAATTTATGGGCCGGGCCCCGGTATCTGTTTCACAGGAATTTACTTATTTCAAAAGTCATGTCATTTGGCTGTTCAACCGAAGATATTTAATTTGCTACCTTCGCCTCATTCCCGATCCTCTTCCTCCTCCTCTTCCTCCTCCACTTCGTCTGTTGGAACTAATTCAAACTGAGCACTTTCGTGAGCATTTTCTTCTGGCTCATTAGGTTAACAAAGGTGGCATCCAACGAGATAAAAGCGGATGGGAATGGGAAACGGAGGAGGAAGAATGGGGCTGGTGCTGATGCTGGAGTGACTTTTGTTTCATGTTCACTTTCCTCCAGCCAGCTCCAGCTCCACAACCAAATGACTTTTTGGGAGCGGTCGTAAAATATGCATTGCTTTAATGCGCAGCCTACTGTTTCACAATGAAATCCATAAATTTCAGCCGGATTTGATGAATTATTATTTCCTTTCCCCGATGAATGAAGAAGGGAAGAAAAAATAAGAGAGCTTGGTGGTCAGGTACATTTTTTCCTTTCTCCACCACCACAACTCGTCCATTTTGGCCCAGACTTTTCTGCATTAGCTAAATTTTCTTGGTGGTGACTTCTTAAAAAAAGGGGGATTCTAATGCAAATCCAAAGTTTGCGAACAAAGACATTAAATGAAGCCCGAAAAAGTGGAAGACTCTCTCTGAGATATATAAATCAATATAAATTAGTGTTGCAATTTGTGCGCCATCACATGACAGAGGGAGAAAAGCGATGGAGGTGGCTCTCAAGACGGTGGTGGTAGTGGTGACAATGGTAAAAGATATATACGTACCTATACATATACCGGGTATTATACCGGAGTATATTTTTTGTGACCCACATTCTGCACAAATCTTTAACACACAAAAACGGGCTCAACTTTTTCCGCTCCAATGTTTCATCCCTCCCAAAACTCCAACCACCACTTTCCTCATCCTCAATAATGCTATGGCTAGTAGAGAATTCGGAGAGACGGCGGAGGGAGAGCTTCGTTTCGCGGGGAAGATGTTTTCTTTTATGTTGGGAATGCCTCTAACGGAGGAGATCATAATATTTGATGAGTCTATCTTTCACTCGTTTATATATGTCGTCGTGCTGGTGGAGTTGGAGCTAGAAGCAGGGACTTCTTTTTCTAAGCCGGTCGGTCGGAGAGAGTAAATTGAATGAAATGAGCGATATGGGGCTTTCTCTGAGTAGCCACTTCAAAGCCCACTTTTATCCCTGATTCAGTGCTCACTATTTTTAACAAAGTCCACTAAAACCAACACCATCAGTGTCTATCTGGCTGGACCTTCTCGCTTCGTCCAGTCTTCTTCGCTCCAAGGCCCAGAGTCGAAGCGAGAAATATAAAAAAAGGAGAGAGAGAGACAGAGAGAGAGAGAGAGAGAGATGAAATTTAGGAGAACTGAGAGTCCCGAGGTAGTAAAGCGGATGATTGCACAAAGATTGTCAATTTGCTCCGTTCAATATGGAAAGAGCCTTTGGCCAACTTTCCCTCATTCTTCTCGCCTCTCAGCAAAAGAGCAGGAGCAGCAGCCTTTCCCGCTTGACCAACAGACTTTTTTCTTCACTCCGCCTTATTGCTTTTTTTTCTTCCCCTCTTCACAATTCACTATACTCGCTACTCATACTCGAGAGAGAGAGAGAGAGAGAGAATAAGAGAAGAAGGGGAAGATCCACCAAAATATAAAAAGGAACAAGATTTTTTTTTCACCAAGACAAAATGAAAAGACTGACTCACTCTGAAAGTGGCTGAGTATTAAATAAGGACGAGTTGAGGACTTTGTCCAGACATTTCAGCTCACTTTCATCGGGCCACTTCCGTCAATCTTCAAAGTGGGAAAAAAGAGGACTCAATTTTGTATTCGGGGTTGCTGTCTCCTCCTTCAAAAAAGAGTAGAAGTATATATATATTTTCTATAAAAACGTATAATAATACAGAAACTCTTTTTTTCTCCAAGTTCTGGGTTTTGTATGTACTGATGATTGTGAGTGAGGCTGCACTCCACTTTTTTTTTTACCAAACTCATAACTTGCGTGTGCATATTGAAATCGGACGTTCATTGAATGAGATAAAGAGAGATGGAGATATATACACTCACTCGCGACGGCATTGGGGTTGTATGTTGTAATAATATGCAAATATGTCTTGCAAACAGTATTGCATTTAAACACCATAAAAGTGGAGGAGTTTACGGAGGGAGAGAGCATTGTTCAAAAATTTTTAGCAAACTTTTTTCAGTCTTTTCAGTCTCGTCCATAAAGTCCATTTATGGATTTTGTTGAGCAACCTAACCTTGAATATCCCGTTAAAACCGCTTTTATTTTCCTGCTTGCAAAACTTGTTTCACCCATGCAGTACTAGTTCAGAGTTTTTTTTTATTCTAAATGAATTCATAACAGACATTAAAACATTTTGGAGCTTTTCCATCCTGCTCTCACTCTCTCTCTTTCTCTCTCGATCCTCCTCTGCACAATCTGTTGGTGAATATGGTGTGTGGAGATGTAGAGGAGTGAACAAGAAGAGGCGGAAGTTTGCAAATGTTCGAGACAGTATTGCTGTCTCCATCCTACGAAATGGACCGCTCATATAGACCTATATGTATATATAGTTAGTTTGCCCCCATATTCTCTCCAAACTCTTACTTAACCATCAGTTTGTATAATCACTTTTGTGTGATACTAATATGAATATGAGGGGAAAGTGGGGTTGTAAGACAAAAAAAGAGGAAGAAGAAGGAAAAAAGCAAGTGCAGATTTTTACTGCGGTCGTCCCGACTATTATTTGTTTCTGTCACTTGAACATGATGACGGAGCAAGGGAAATAATATTGGGGCTCATTGAATATGTAAAAGGCATAAAAAAGGAGGAGGAGAAGAATAACGTGTGCATAAGGTCGTCAAGATATTCATAAACGTTCCTTATGTATAAATGAATATAAAATTTAGAATCTGTTTATCGTCTCGGAGAATATGGGGATGAGGGAATGGGAATGGGAAAATGGGAAGGTTAGCTAAAATTCTCTGTTCTCCAACCCGGAAGGAAAGTTGTGACTCCGGGTTCCATCTGGCAGGAGAAACGGGAAAGGGATGGGAAGAGGATCCGAAATAGAATCTGTTTATCGTCTCGGAGAATATGGGGATGAGAGAATGGGAATATGGGAGAATGGGAAGGTTAGCTAAAATTCTCTGTTCTCCAACCCGGAAGGAAAGTTGTGACTCCGGGTTCCATCTGGCAGGAGAGACGGGAAAGGGATGGTAAGAGGATCCGAAATTCGGGAGGAATTTCATCGGATGACTCTAGCTCTGCTGTTGATGCTCCAAACTCTGCTTGTCCACAAGGGAAAACCATGAAAATCCATTGCTTGCAAAGAAATAACATATCCTAATGACTTATGTATATTCTCATCGCATTCGCATGCATTCAGAAAATATATATATCGCATCGCTANTGCATTCAGAAAATATATATATCGCATCGCTATGTTATACGCTTCCCTTCCAATTCCAGGTTTCGGTTGCGTAACGGTTTTAACTTAACAATTCATGTGGATTTGCATACACAATTATTAATCCAGTGTTGAATAACTCAAATCTGTCCCTATAAATACTTAATTGACTCGTTGCAGACATTTTAAATATACATTATTTTCAACAACTCTAAACAACTTTGTAGCCACTGCCACTGCCTCTATAGTAAAGTAAATATACACCTCTTGACCTGTGGCATTTGTAGACGAAATTTTGACTCATCATAGTCCTATTCTACACGTTATACCTAGAGTACGTTCGTTAGAACTGCTTACGTCCGTAGCCTTAACTGGCGTGGGTGGCAAGGCAAGAAAGAAAAATGTCAACTCAAGGTTTATCCATCAGACAATCGCGTTTATCGTTGTATCTGAAAAGGGCACGTGATGCCTATATTATCCCCCCCTCTTCACTTGTTCCCTTTTCACAACCCAATCCCCTTGAGAAAAATACACGACTCCACACTGACTCACGATCAGCGTCAGATGTTTACGAGCAGGAGATGATATGATGATACCGGGCGGGTTTCATAAGTAAAGAGGGAACCCTGCATGATTGCACAACACGTTGGAAAATACGTGAGACTCGTACGAAAAATACTACGGAAAATCGTCAATAATCTTCGATTCCTGGGTTTATATATAACGTGTGCAATATGCATTCATACCTGCGATGATAATATAATGATAACCCGGAAACCATATAGCTCAGCATATGCAAAAAAAAACAAAAACTGGCATAAAATTGGTCTAAAAACATGAGTCCAAGGTTTTGTGGCCTAGAAAAATAAAAAGTTTGTACCTTCGAAGGAACAGCACGATCCGGCTGTTTTTGCGGTTATATTGTTGGGTTTTATATATATAGAGTTTTAGCATTTCTCAATTCTCAACAATGTGCCCCCTCACAAGTTGTTCGTAGAAGAAGTCGGTGGTGTGGTGGTAAAATGTGAATGTGGCTAAAACTATCTGTCAAGGCCGGAGGAGATATAATGGCATTACACATTAAGTTGCCATATGTATTCGCTCTTTCGCCTTTCCATGCATTCCAACGACGACCCCAATTCTGACTATACATCCACCTCCTCCTCCTCCTCCTCCTCAGTCAGTTTTCTGAAAGCAACAAACATATTATATTATATCGTATCGTTATGCGTGCTAGGAAAGGAAGGTGGTGTGGTGATGGTGGTGGAACCACTTGACTTTATACAATTCTGCAATTACCGTCCACACAGCACAGCAGTCTCTGGTTCGTCACGGGAAAGGAGACGGAAGGTGGAAGAATGCATATATAAATACTTAGAATATACTCATATAAATACCTAGTATATCCTCTCCCAGGGAAATGGTAAGTTTGACTGAGAAAGTATCGATTGCAATGGGAGAGGAATCACGAGGATGCCTGCTTGCTCTAGTTCCATTCCAGCAACTACACGAGGACGAGACCAGAGAAGAGAGAGAGAGAGAGAAACTTTCAAAAAGGGTTTACTCTCTCCGGTCGGAATGTGTTTTGAGACAGTGAACAACACGTTAGCGCCGAGGTCTCACTACACACCAGAAACTACAGAGTTGCGAAAAAAGTGAAAAACAAGACTGCTGTCCACATTGGAGGAGTTGCACCAGGGTATTTCAGATAAAACCAGAGCTTCAACTATTTTACAACTATTTCTTTTTAAAATTCTGTTTTTTGCACATTGCCTCTATAAAAATCTTCATTTTTTCCCATTGCCACCCACTCACAGCGATTTCACATTCCTCCAGTGTATAAATCTCTGTGACTTATTGTATTTCATCAAGCTGACTGTACAGCTCTAAAACTCTAGTTATTCCGCACGGGTGACAGAAAAAAAGTTAGTTTTGGTGGTCCCATTACATACAGCTGTGACGGGGGAAAAGTTCTCATTGCCGAACTGTCTAATCTGTAATTTCCTAACTTCAAATTGTATTTATTTCTCCTTCAGTAGTGTCATCCACGTTGTATTCCTTCTTTCTTTCTTAAAAAAAAAGATTCTCACTTGTTACCCTCGTCCCTGAAGCGTGTCATTATTTACAGATTTCAATTCGGATTATATTTTTTCTCATTTTCCCTTCTCCGGATGAATCCCGGGGTAAAGAGAGTGAAAGAAAATGAAAGCTGGGAGTTGAGCCTTGGTACCATATTCGCCTGCTGGAATGTGGAGGAATATAAAGTAAGCCGTTTGCGTTGCCTCCAACCATCAGTCGTTTGTCTGTCTGTTGAGGAGACAGATGTGGGGAAAATATAGGCTCTGACGACGAGTGAGAGAGAGGTGGTGGTGATGAGCGGTGGAGAAAGCGAGTCGCACTACTCATCTCATGTGTAACAAAACTTCTTTTTTTTCTCTCCACAAAACAGAGAGCCAAAAAGACTAATTCATAATAATAATTCCATTTTTCTCGTTATGTGACTGACTTAGCGGTCCTCCCGACCGCACCGGAAAAAGTTTTTTACTAAGCCGGAAAAAATGTAATCATATTTTTTTCTGTGGCTTCGACGAGAATAAAAAAAGAAGAAGCGTATTATAGCTTGCATGATATTATTTTTTTGTCCGGATTTTTGCTTGGAGGAAGTGAACAAAGTCGCGAGGCTAATAAGGGAGTAGTGCTGCTGGGGTGAGAAGGGAAATATATAAACATCTGGAAATATTCTCAAGGAAAAAAGGAATAAACGAAAGAGAAACTTTTTGACTCAATCAGAGGAGGAGGAAATCAGGATAATAAGCAGATGTGGTAGAGTTTTCCACTTTCATTATGGAGGAAACGCCAGGTAAGGAAAAAAAAGAATCCGCTTTTTAAACGAAAGAGAAACTTTTTGACTCAATCAGAGGAGGAGGAAATCAGGATAATAAGCAGATGTGGTAGAGTTTTCCACTTTCATTATGGAGGAAACGCCAGGTAAGGAAAAAAAGAATCCGCTTTTTACGCTCCACTTCTCAAAGCCAATAATATTACGATTACGTGAAAAAATGTGCGAGTCGGAGGTATGTCAACCTCGGCGAAGGTGGTATGTAGATGTAGACCTTGTACGGATTGTTGGTTTTCACTTCTAGCAACAATATTCAAATTAGCTTGTGCGAGTCGGAGGTATGTCAACCTCGGCGAAGGTGGTATGTAGATGTAGACCTTGTACGGATTGTTGGTTTTCACTTCTAGCAACAATATTCAAATTACCCACCGCAGATGACAGCAATTCAGCAGCCTGCTACTCGACGTCATCATCAACCCCTTCAACAGGAAGTGATAGGACTGAACAATGTCACAATAATAATGGAGTTACAGACTTGTTACCACCTTTCTCTCAAATCCCCAACTCCAACATTTAATAATACTAAAAAGGACTCAATATTCAAATTAGCCACCGCAGATGACAGCAATTCAGCAGCCTGCTACTCGACGTCATCATCAACCCCTTCAACAGGAAGCGATAGGACTGAACAATGTCACAATAATAATGGAGTTACAGACTTGTTACCACCTTTCTCTCAAATCCCCAACTCCAACATTTAATAATACTAAAAAGGACTGAAAATAAAACTGAAATTGGGATCATGGGAGATTCGACCGGCAAGGACACCTCCCACTCCCCAGCGGAAGGAGCACCACTGATGAGTTCGTCCAGGCGGATTGATGATGGTGGAGAGGCTCGGAAACACACCATCATTTACTATCCCCCGTCTGATGATGATGACTCAACTCCGGAGAGAACGCCATTTAATGGCTCACCAACTCCTCCCGGGACGACTTGTGTAACTGGTAATCCAAATCCATCCTTCCAACCATTTGAGTGAAATGTTGTTGCATTTGCGTACACTACGTCCGTCCAAGTAATGGTAGTCGAGCAATTGATTAAAGCAATAAATTTTCCTTCCTTTCCCTATTATACGACACGTTTATCACTTTTCCTGTGCGAGAGAGAGAGAGAAAGTAGGATAAACAGGAAGCATGGGGAATGGGGCACACAGAGGGCTAAAAGCTTAGCACACGCAACGCAACTGCTCGACTACTGCCTGCACTTTTTTGTCTTGGACAAATAACCTGTCCACGTTGTAAAGACGGTGGTGATATTGGCGGTAGTAATGCAATGGTAAAGAAATATATTATGCTCATGTTTGGTTCGTATTTGGTATCTTTTAGAGAATTTAGGACAGCTTGAGCCATCAACTGGCTGGAAGCAGATTTTATCGAAAGTCGCTGCCATTCTGGTTCTCCTCTATTTCTTCGTCTGCTCCTTGGGATTTTTGAGCGACTCTTTTAGACTGATTGCGGGCAAGGCTGCAGGTATAATTTTAACTCTCTGAAAATGACGCCAGCGATGGGAACTAGAGATCTACGCTACAAGTATAATTGCGTGTACATATATTTTTTTTAATCGCAGGCGAAGCGTTACAAAAAGAGACACTGATAAGCAACCCAATAGTATGGAGTGATGATGGGCATCCTTGTCACAGTCAGTAGCTCAAATTATTTTGCATAGCCAAGTGCACTTGTTTATTAGTCATTTATGCACCGTAGACAGTATTATTGTGAACGAGAGCTCAAGGGTCCTCCTCATCCACTTTGAGCCTTCTCGTACTCACTCCTCCTCGAAATGCCCCGAAAAAGCGGAAACGCAAACTAATTACGTGTGTGTGGTGGAGAGGACATGTGTCTATATGAAATGATGATGGCTGTTGTTTTCCCAGGTAGCTGTGCAGAGCTCATCCACGTCAACATCAATCGTCGTGTCTTTGGTCTCCTCGGGCTGTACGCTTTCCGTTCTATCAAAATACTACTAAAGTCTATTCTATATAGTCATTCACTTCGCGGATGACATTTAATTAGTGGCTTTTGTTCTTTTCTCTCTTGATGCGGTGGTGGTGGCTGTATGCTGTCCTGTGCTGTGCGGTGGTGGCCCCTTTCCCCGCAGTGTTTTCGGTGAAGACTGCCATCCCAATTATCATGGGCGCAAATATCGGCACTTCCATCACCAACACGGTGGTCGCCCTCACCCACATGTCGAGTCGGGAAGACTTTGAAAGGGCCTTTGCCGGGGCAGTCCTCCACGACATGTTCAACCTTTTGACTGTGTCGACGCTCCTCATTGTTGAAATACTCACTTGTAATATAAAGCTGTTGCCAGCCAAAAAAAATAATTTGCATAAGCTAACGATGATAACCCATTATAAAACCGATGTCTATATTTATAGCTTATCTGGAGGTTTCAACAGCCAAGATGATAAGTGCATTCGACCTGGAGTCAAAGAAGGGTGGAGAGATTCAAGTGTTGTCGCTGTTGACCAAACCGTTCACCTCGTTGGTTGTTCAGGTAGAGAGCGAGCGGAATAATATGCATATGTTTTCGAGGCTTTTTTTTATCTCCTAAACCAAAATTGATTTTTGCAATTTGCCTCACAGTCACAGTGCAATAATATCATATATTTGTGTTCCCAGATAAACAAGGATGTTATCATCGGGTGGTCAACAAAAGACCCGAAATATGATCACGCTCGACTGCTCAAAGTGTGGTGTAATTCCACTCTGGTCGACTCGTCCACTCCAGATCCCAGCCCAATCACAAGTACTGACTTACCTGGTGAAACAATAACAAGCACGGCTGATGCTGACAATGAGTATGGCGCTCCAGAGTTTGGAGGGGATAATAAAACTAGTGTCAAAACTGCCAAAAAGTGTAAGTTGATTGAGCATGACGTGAATGAGTTTCGAGTTCGAGAGTTGCAATCTGTTGTTTGAATTGAATATATACACACGATCATATCATCATTGCATTGATGCGGATGCGAGTCTTTTTATTTTATTTGTTGAAGCAATTCTCTGTGACGGGATTGGCAGGCCAGATGTTGATCCATATCTGCCTCCGCGATCCGATCATCATGTTTTATGCATGTTATTTACGTTGATTTTCTGTGTGTGGTAGAGTATTTACCCAAGAGAAAAAACACGATTTCTTCGAATGCAGGATCTGAAATCTGACTGCAGCCTGCTCCATATCTTCTGTTCTATGATAAAACCACACACACAGTTTTGTAACAAACAATAATTCTCTCTCTCTCTCTCTCTTCCTTTTTTTATCAGGTAAATATTTATTCAACATGTTCGATTTCGGAGATCTGACCGTAGGTCTCATTCTGCTAGGAATATCTTTACTGCTCCTCTGTGGATGTCTGGTCTGCATAGTGAAAGTACTTTCTTCTTTGCTCAAAGGTTTGTATGTCTAGCTAGTCCATTTGCATTACAAAATGAAAACGCGAGCAACTCAATCCGCTTCTTCTTCTTCTCCTCTTCTCTTTTTCCCCATTCCGCTTTTTTTCGCAAATTGATGGCCTTTTCCTTCGCCCACATATAGCATTTTCTTCAAGGCCTAATGCAATGCCACCACGAAACCAAAAAAAACGAAGAAACTTTTGCAACTGTTGTAATTGGATTTCATTGCCACACTTTTTTTTACTAACAACCGCCGTGTATTTCTATTTGCCCTCATTGCTCCATTCTAGGAAAATTAGCCGTAGCGGTGCAAAAGGCTGTGAATGCCGACATCCCACTCGTTCCCTGCTTGACTGGCTACGTGGCAATGGGGATCGGAGCGGTAATGACGGTCCTCGTCCAATCCTCCTCAGTATTCACCTCGGCCATGACCCCGCTCATCGCCATGGGCATGATCTCCCTGGAACGGGCCTACCCCCTCACGCTCGGCTCCAACCTCGGCACGACGACCACCGCCGCCCTGGCCGCGCTCGCGGCGGAAGGGCCCAATCTCAAGTGGTCAATCCAGCTGGCCCTCTGCCACTTTTTGTTCAACCTCACCGGGATCCTCCTCTTTTACCCCGTTCCGTTCACCCGGTTTCCCATCGGGATGGCGGCGGCTCTGGGTCGCGTCACGGCCAAGTACCGGTGGTTCGCGGTGGTCTACCTGGTCTCCATGTTTTTCATTCTGCCACTCTTTGTCTTCTCGCTGAGTCTCCTCGGCCCGCTAGCTTTTTACGTGGTGGCGACGGGTGTCGGCTCAGCCCTAGCTTTTGCGATGCTCCTCAACCTCCTCCAACGCTACAGGAGCAGTGCTTTGCCGGACCAATTAAGGAGCTGGGACTTTCTCCCAATATGGCTCCGTAGTCTTGAGCCGTACGACAGGATAGTTAATCATGTGGTCCAATTCTTTGCGAAAACCTGTTGTGCTTCGTGTTGCAAAACGGCAGCAGCAGCAGCCTCGACAGCCTCAAACAGCTCTAGCCGAATTAGGCTCAAGCCTATAGACTCCGTCCCTGGGGGAATTGAGAATTTAGCGTTTTTACGTGCTAACGACTCGGTCGTTAGTTTTCAGCAAACTACCTTGTAAAAAATAATAATAAAGAAGAAGAAAAAAAACCTGCAAAAATGTTGTAATATTGTTGTGATTGCGGGATGTACCTAGCAAATATATTCTCTAAAAAATATCTATATGAAGCTATGATATTAAATTATATATATATGGTCATGTCATGGACAGAAAAAAACGGTCAGTATTCAACAGCCAAAAAAATGTTTATTAAAACAAAAACTTGTAATAATATTATTATTATTATAATTTAGAGGAGATATAAAACGCTTCCAGCTACTGAAACAGCATTTTTTCGTTTTCCTCCTCCTCCTCCTCCTCCTCCTTTTAGTTATAATGGCAGAAAAGAGGAGCATCTCTCAACTGGTATATATAAAAATGTGTGTGATTTGAATAAAACATCAATATTATGAGCAATAAGTCAATAGGGAAAAATTATCATGTGGAAAATTATCGGGGTGTGGAAAAAAAAGTTACTCGCTCAACTCACTAATTTTTCTTCATCCATCTTTGCAAGCATGACACACTACTACTATTTCAACTCCAACTCCAAACTCCAACCACTTGCTCGTTCTGCACTCTCTGTGAGCAACGAAAGCAGACCACTGGCGCCGAAACAAGTGGTCGTAAATATTATTTGACATTTTGATGCAAAATTTTCCCTTTTCTCATATTTCATTTTGAACTCCTGAGAAATCAAAAAGGCATGGATGGAGTGGATTTTATTAGGCACTGGGATCGCTAATTTTGCAGAGAGAAAATCCTTTGGGAACGCTCGCAAATTGATAATAAAGTAGAGAAATACATATATATTTGCGGTAAGTAAAGCCCAAGGGTGTAAAATAAAACTTGAGAATTCTGTGAGCCGCCGCCGCATCCGCCAACAAATTTCAATTCAGACGGCATAATACATACTTTTGTGTTAGAAATTAATGTTCTGGAATCTGGGATGACAACCGGGTGTTCATCATCATCAGGAGCAGCACCACCGAGCAAATTGCCAAATAAGGTAACCGTGACCGTGTGGTGGCTTAGCTCAGGTAAGACATTAATTCCACTTGAGGTTTTTTTTCGTTGTCGCACTTCCAAAGACTGGGTTAGGTGTTTCGTGGTTAGTAGAGGGTTGTACTAAGGTTCTGCATAACAACAACAAGGTATATACATAGTTTTATTTTTGCAGGGCGGTTTACCGCAGATGGATTGAAACATGTGTCACTGGAGGAAAAGTCATAATTTACAATTAGCTTGGACGCGAGAAAAAAAAACGTTGTTGGATGTTGTTGCCTCTCGGGTGGGGGGAGGCTAATTATTATCCTATCATGTTACTATATCTATATAGCCTTTCTCGCCATAATTTTTTGCCCGTATAATGAGCGCCACTCGCTCTACGAGCCCAATTAAGAAAAGTCCTAATCAGCTTCCTAGATCAAAAAAGCGAAAAATGGATTGCCGCACTGAAAGTAGTCGTGTCGTAGTGGTATTAATATGCGCTGTTAACTATATGTAACTGTTTCAGCAGCAGCTCAGTTGATGTTGATGGTGAACGTGAAGTCACTTGCAACTTTAGCGAGAATTATATTATCATATCATCATCAATTCTACTATATATTAAATGCCTAATCCTGCTTTTTAAGATAGCTGCGAACTATACATGAGAACAAATCAAATCAACTGCAAAAAATGCCACCATAACATATATATTATCACATATCAGTGAGGTGCTGCTGACCAAAGCGAAAAATTTTCGTGGAACATGAAACACACGTAGGGACTAAATATGCTGTGCTGCAGGTTTTTGTCTATGTGAAGCACATATTTTTTTCTTTTTTGCACATTTTTTTTCGTTCTCACTCGACTCGGCTAATCGGCTAAGCTTCGCATCGCAGTAATATTGCAAATCCACTTGTTGTCAACTTGTCACGGGGGTTCCTTTTTTATCACCATTTTATTCAATTTCCATTCCACACAGCCTCTCATCCATCCAGCCAGCCTGGTACCAAAAACCGGGGAGACACAAGGTCTGTCAATCTTCTCACAATTCAAATGCGCAAAGTTGAGCAACAACCTTTAAAAAAACTTGTGATGGTGATGACTCCTCACTCTTGCTCATCATCATGATATCAATCGATTCCAAGGCTGAGCCTGAGCCCCAATTACCATATTTTGCAATGCTAGATCACATCACATCTGTGCACAAAAGAATATACTTTTATATCTATCTGGTGTTTGCAAATCTGCACTCTTGCTTTAAAATACTTATATATAAAAAATTTCATGAATGCAAAAAGAAACGAAACGAGAGACGATCTTGCAGCAATTCCATATTTGTATTACCTGTCTCAACTCAGCTCAGCTTTTTAACTTCATACATCGGAGAACCAGTGTGATTTTGATGGTTGTTAAAAGTCAAAGAGGATCCCACATCGTAAATCAAGATATCGATAACATTTTTATCTTTAAAAAGAGCTTATATTAACAACAAGTATTACATCAATCCCCATGTCGCTTGATTTTGAATGAGTCGGGGTAAGACGTAGTAGTTTCAGCATTTAATTCACTTTTTACACAAGACCTAGCAAAAAGTTGATTCCTCTCCTTTTTATATAAATATATATCTCTCAGATGATGATGATGATGATGATGATGATGGAAAAGTACTAAGGCATATTATCCCCATGTAGCCAGTGCCATAATATGCATGTCCATTGAATGAGACATTTTTTTGTCCGCCGGTTGCGTTGCTGATGTAATTCCTAATGTCTAATGACATCGGAAAGACATTCCAAAAAGAAAAGTTAGCCACTCCAAGAATACAATTTGGGGTGGATGAAAGAAGAGTTTTTGGAGGAGGAAGAGTCATCGTCGAGCCAAAAAAAATATCCATGAATGAACTACGTAATCTGTAATCTAAACCCCTTCCCATTCCCATTCATATTCATCTCGTGCGAAACACAATTCCATTCCGTACAGGAAAAGTACATTTGTAAACGACAATTGCACTATACACATACATATACCATTACTAAAAAAATGATTGAGTTATTCATTCACTTACAATCCGTTTTTTAATTCAGCATAATATTTTCCCATAAGTTGCGAGTCTGAGTCTGCGACAAAACAACAAAATGCATAAGCCCATTGTGATGAATGATGAACCATCGCATGCAAATGCAAAAGAAGGAGGATGAAGGATGATGCATGTTTAAGCCGCAGCACAGCAGTCCTTGACTCAATGTCGTTTCCGTGCGGGTGGCTGGCTCATCCTACCATTTATGTTTTTCATGTAATAAAATCAAATCCCAGTCTCTGCATTCTCCTTTTATATAATAATAGGAAAATTGGTATTCATTATCGAATGAATTGGAGATGCAGCATTGCTTAGCTTGACCATTCATGCATTAAAGGAGGAGGAGAAGAGAAGAGCCCACAGCCAAGCTAAGCAAGCTAAGCAGTCGAGACGGATCAGAAGGAGAGATCTTTAAAACTGTATCTAAGCGGTTATCTAATAATTGTAAAAGAGATGGGATACACACAAGTGGATAATCATTATGCGATCATCTTGTCCCGTTCCACACATTATTGTTGGGCCAACAAAGAAGAAGAAGAAGCCGTGTAGGGAGACCATAATCTTTCCCGTGTTCACACAGCCCAACACTGATGATCTTTGCCCATACACTCCTTTTGTGAGAGAGAGAGGGTTTGTCTCAGACGACCAAAAGCATTCATGTACATAAGAAGAGCATAAGAGATTTGGATTTTTTGGAACAGAGTGGTGGCATAATGTAATACGTAAAGGCATATAAAAGCAATATAGAGTATTTCTCTCGGCTCTCTTCTCTCCTCCTCAGAGAGAGTCACTTTCAGCATGTCGAACTTTTAAACGAGTGAGGACGATGAGGATCGCGACTTGAGAGAAAAAAATGTTTTATGCCAAAGTAAGTGTACACTTGTTCCGAGAAGGAAACCTGACTCACTTGCATTCTCATACAGCCCACCAACTAAACCATCTCGCAGATTCATTAGAACAGGAGGAGGATAGTGTGGATCGCTAGGTAGAGGCAGAACAATCTGCTGAGGTAAGATGTGTATGGAGTGGAGTGGAGAGGGAGCAACGAAAAAATGAGATTTTCATCTCATCCATATTCATAGAGCCCAAAAGACTTGTGTACTACTGCATATACGAGAGATGAAAGGAAACCTACTATTGGAATACATGAACCAACACATAGACATGGACTGCGTCTCAAGAGTGAATGTAAATATGAACGACGACATACTACAAAGGTTTACGGCTTCAAGCTTTTGGTCAGTTCAGTAGACATGGAAAAATACAAGGTGCACAGGCAGGCAGCATGCATAGCAGCACAGAGAGAAATGCATTTTAAGGACTTGATCATATTACATTCACTTACAGCTCCCTATGCCTGCTTGAACACAACACTTCCCATTTTTATGAAACTATATATGACTCTCTTCTCTCTCTCTCTCTCTCGCCATGAAAAATAGGAGACTAAATGTTGTATGATGATGATGATGATGATGTGACTGCTTCGTTTAGCAGGACATGCAAGAGTGTATCACACGCATTTTGAAGAAATGAAAGAGTAAACTGGCCAAACCACCTCCATCAGTCACCATTGTGAGCATGCACCAAACCAAAAAACCATCTCCACCGTACATGTTTCATGTAGACAGAGTCGACATGCCTAAGCACAACAATATTGTTTTTTTGGATATGAATATATTGGGTGAGATTGTTAGACTAGAGATATACCCACAGAATCCTTTTTCCTAGTAAAAGCAAGTTCAACGGGGAGAGAGTGTAGCGCCAAGTCAAGTAGCAAGCTAATTAATGATAATGATATTACAGATATGGGAACTTTTAATTATTCCACATTAGTTTCTATAGGACGTGGCTATAGTACCTGGAAACTTTTGTCAAGAGATTACAAATTCAAATTTCGCACCACCAAAGCACCATGAGCACCAAAGAACCTACACTTAAAACTACACTTATGATAAAATCAAAACTACAAGTCGGCGTAGTATTTTTTGCATGGAGTCGCCATCCGTTTTGTCCCTGCTAGTTTGCCAGCAGCTTGGTTCAAGGGATGACATGCTATTAGTAAATATTAGCCTTGGGTTCACTGGTCCACAAGGTCACTGGTTCTTGGATTAGAAACCTCCTGAAAATCAATCGTTTCCACAAAACAATATTATGTAACCTATGTTTTACTTTTCATTTTTCACGTCATAGGAAACCATCACTTAATCGTATCTACCCCCACCATGAACACAACGGAAGAAAAAAAACTATGGTCGACGTTGAATTAGCAAAATTTTGCTACATGGATAGACTCTCGTTTGTTAATTTCGCCCACGCTTTAACCTGGTTTCGCTCATCCAAAATTTTCCGACAATTTCACCATCATCACCTGAATATTGATAACGAAATTCTAAAATATTTATTACCCTTGTCAAATTATTGTATTTGCAGTACGGACTCACCAGCATTACGCTCTTGCTCTCGCGCTACATAATAAAAACGCATATTATATGCATTCATGTAAAGTGTCTGTAACTTGAGGGAAATATATGGAGGGCCAGTTTGGTATGTATATATAACCTTTTTTTATCCATCCATATTGCATTGCAGCTCTACTTGGTCCAACTTTTGTGCAAGTAAATGTTGGGTGCATATATACATGTATATAGGCAGAGCAGAGTGGAGCTGCAATACACATGTTACATGTTATACCCACAGTCGCAGGGAACTTTTGCAGTAAATTAGATGTATGTATTCTCTCTGCTTTTTTCAAGTCGTCCCA
Organism: Dicranocentrus wangi; assembly: GCA_036850665.1. Taxonomy (NCBI): domain Eukaryota; kingdom Metazoa; phylum Arthropoda; class Collembola; order Entomobryomorpha; family Entomobryidae; genus Dicranocentrus; species Dicranocentrus wangi. The sequence goes on along the minus strand of JAANSN010003463.1, from coordinate 502 downwards.
ACAGCAGGAGCAGGAGCAGGCCCATTCTCTGCTGTATTATTGTTGGCCACCCCAACCAATAAGATCCAGTCAACTCAAAACCTCTTTCCAAGTGAAACGTATATATCGATTCCTCCTGGAATCAGGGAAAAACATATTATACAATACATACATAGCTAGAGCTAGAGCTAGAGCTTACTACTTTACTACCAGCTATGCATTCTCCTTCCCAACATTATTTCCCTGCTTTATATGCCAAGTGTGCAGTGGAGTGCACCAAAGGGAAGAAGAAAAAGTAGGAGCAAAGGGTTACTCGCTATTTGATTTTTGTGCAAAGACACTTCTTCTTCTTCTTTTGTATGTGAAAAATACCTACCAAAACAATAACAATTTTAATATATCATTGTAGCTTTTACATGTCGTTCCATTCGACAGGAAGGAACATAGGAGCAGTGTGTGCGTTTGTGTGCAGTTTGTGCTCTACTATTCCTCAATTGACTTACTCTCAATTCAATCAGAAAGG
>JAANSN010003462.1:0-18487 GCA_036850665.1 Dicranocentrus wangi | reverse complement strand
GCGTACTGTTTGTATATTTATATATTTAAGTCAATGTCAGCAAATGTTAATGTAAGTGTACAGTAATATTCCCTTTAAATAAATTCAGCTACGTATCTAAAAAGTTTACATCTCTTTATTTAAAATTAAATTTAAATTTAAATTTTTAAATCCAAACTAATGAAAGCAATGAAGCCAGTTATTTGCAGAATTTTGATTCCTAGTCCGCTACGCGTTGAAAGGACTAAATGATATGATTTTGACCTTATTACAATCCAACTGTTTTGGAAAAATTTATTCAACAGACAATCCTCTTAAAAATAATTTTCATCAACAAATTGATTTGATTGTTTCGTGCATATTTGATACAATACACGTTCGGAATTTACTAACCTAGACGGCTTCAGCTTCACACTAAACGGAGAAGCAGACACAAAAAGCTTTCAAATTAGACTACTATTCTACTTAACTGGATAACATATTGTGTGATAATTGAGATAATTTATTAATGAACACGTACTTATTTATAAGTACACTTCAAATCAACTCCAACTTGCATTTGCATTCTACTTTTCATAAAACTTCACTCTGAGCCCTGGCCCTTCACCATTTTCAATCACGTCTTCTAAACACACTTTCAACGGAGGGGATTTCACTACAACATCCGCCTTCTTGTAGTGCTTCGGTCGCCCTTCCCAAGTCCATTGTTCTTCCTGGAAATGGAAATATATACAAGCAAATCACAAACTTACTGCATCATCTTTGTCCATGACATGTCACATGTCCATTTAATAAAAGTGTATTCAAGCCTAAAGCCTATTCATTACCTCACTTATTCCTTTTACTGTTAATTTTACAAAAAACGGAGAAACATCAGTGGCCTTCTCAGCCATGTAAAGGCACATGAAAGTCGAGTCACCTGGAAGTGCAATGTGGTACCACAGCAAATATTTTGCAACGTCGCCCTTGGAAGAGTTTAATTCAAAGATACTGCCTTTATAAAACCCATCGATTTCCCCTTGCTTCAACATATGGATGCTTTTCTTCATATAAATCGACCTCTCTGGGGATGTGAGGACGTTAGCTCGATGCTGCTCTACAAAATGATTGATAATCATCGACGGTTTGGAACTTCCAAATGCACAGTTACTACATCCCGGTACGCGAATCTTCTGGCATAGATGAAAAGGTCTGCATATGGGAGAAATAGAAGAATTCATATTTCAAATACAAAAATAGATATCTGTAAAAATATTGCAATGTAATGACTTCGATGGTGGTGTTTTTAATACCGAAATTCGCAAGACCCAAAGTGCGCCTCAGACTCCCTCCTGGAAACGAGCTTGGAGCATCCATCCTGTTTGTACTTGCACGGGACGGTGGTGCATCCGATCAACTCCTCCATGAAGCGATTACGAACCCTTCGTGTAGGCGCAGGAAGATTTGTTTTACACGTTGGACAGCTTTTCAATTTTGTGGAGCAGGTGAGGCAAAAGCTATGCCCATTTCGACACTGGTGAATCTCGCCTTGAGGGATTTCCACGCAAATTGGACACTCCATTGCAGCACGAGGAACTGGATCCATAATCTGCTCGGCCCCCTCCGCCATGATGGTCAGTTGTCTTGTCAGTCAGTCAGTCACCAGCTTCCTTCAGAAAAAAAACGAATAAATCTATATTAGGGATTTATGCGGGCGGAGAACTTATTTTGTTTAGAATGCAAGATTAGAATTAAATAGCTGTTGTTATGTCTAAATAGACTAAAAATAGAATAGTCTTCAAAACAGAGCAGTTAAATACGGTATAAGGTAAAAACAGAACGGAAGCCTCTAACTAACCTTCGTAGGATGTTTGGTCCAACCAAGTCCTTAAGAAGTTTGTTTGGAAAGGTCAAAGATTGAAAAAATACTTGCCACAAAAGTTATTGTAAAATACAGCGGTAATTCGTTGACCTGCCTCCCCGACCGGTTATTATTGTTGTTATAATAGTAATAATTACAATGTTTAGAGCTGTTGGGAAAATTGCACATTCAGTCACACTAAGGAAATATTGTTGTGCCCGTCAATTAAATTAATATTTAAGTAGTTTTTGATTCATTCCTTGTCACTGGCGACTTTGTAAAAGAAATACTAGCATCAATCAAGCTTACTGAAGATGCCAAAATTGAAAACGACGGAGAGGAGGACGGTTTTTTATTCACATTAACAACTACTTACGACTTTATTTTGACGATTGGACTAATTACGGAGGAGGAATGACAAAACTACCTTAAACTTAAATTAAGGTGACGACGTGACGTTGATGACGTAAACTGAAGACTAACTAAAACGTGTGTGGCCAGGCGGTCACTCGACTCCATCAACAATGTGTCCAGCAAGCAGCACCAACTTCCACACTGACTGCCAAGCAAGTGTGCCAGCCAAGCCCCAACTAACTGGAATATTTTTCTTCTTCTTCTTCTCCCTCGTTTCATTGCAAACTACGGTCTGGCTGGTCTGGTCGCGTCGGCGACCATGGGCAAGAAGGTGTTGGAGTTCCCTCCGCAGTCCTATTACCCCTAATCTGAGTGAGCTATGATGCTAACCACATCAATAATCAGCAGAGCGCATGAGACCGACAGGGTGCATGTGTAACCCCTATTTATTGCACGTATATTATTATCCTCTTGTGAAACATTTGTTGAACTTTGACCCACACTCGATTGCACAAATAGGGCAAGCCTTCGGTCGGATGGTTCCAAAAGAATAGTGTACTTGATGCATAGCACTTATTTTGAAGTAATATTATATATATTCGTTGTTGATTTTATGCACGACTGATTAAACTACGAATGATATTTCAAGTACCCTCTCCGGCACCTGTTGTGAGTGTGAGGACTGTTTCATTGTGAGACCCGCTGCGACTAGGGAAGATTTACATTGCAAAGAAGAGGCTAAATTATTTGCTCAAATATGGGAGTTTGGAATTCGGACTATTATTGGGATCATCTCATCTCCTGAGTCAATCCTGAGGACCGAGTAAGTCCCGGTCCCGTTTCCAGTTTACGGAAATGGTCTTTATATAAATAATATGAAATTGCTTGTATGAAATTTACTCTGGTGCTGGAAAAGATGTAAGTCATCCCTAACATGCTCATTAACACATATTTAGTTAAACGTAATGTGTTATAAAACTCCACACTTTGCAACTTTTCATCAAAAGTAAACTAGCATAACATTGAATATAATAGCCCATATAGTAAATGGAAAGGTATCTACGGATTATATTGCTGCTGCATTTTTAGAGGAAAGGGTATTTAGTCAAACTATATAGAAGAGTAGAAGCTGGCTGGGTGTGACGACAAGATTTTGTTGCAGTTGTAGTGCAGTGTGGGTGGGAGCGGGAGCTCAACTTTGGAACCACATCTTTCTTTTGTGAAACAGGAGACCATGTCACGGTCAAACGGGTCAAATTTATTCGCTTTTGAGTACAATGTATGCATTTAATATTAAAAAACTTGACGAGTCGAAGTCGACTAGTTATATATGCATCAGAATTCTAATTCTGACTACGTGTTGAAATAAATAGTGAAGTACATTTGCCTTTTTGACAAAGCCAATAAAATCAATTGGTAAGTGTTTCTGAAAAATTTATTAAAACGCACAATCTACTCAAAAATGACGTTTCAACAAATTGATATCTTGTACATTATATTATTGTATACAAGTTTAGAATTTACTTTGGTAGTTGCGAAAAAGCTTTACGTTAACGTAAAAACGTAAATGTTAGAAGCGTTTACAAAATGTATTCAAATTTAACTAACATTCTACGTAATGATTAACATATAATGTGTAACAATTCATTAATAATTAATTAATTAATACATCTGCTAGTTGCATACACAAATCTATTCCAAACGACTCCACCTCTGCACTACACGTAGCTCATTTCCACGTCCCGATAATCACCGTTTCCTGTTATGACTTCTCAACAGGGTTGTCATCAATACAGTGTTTACCTGTATGTACTGTAATGGCCTCCTCTTCCAGAGTAACTGATCCGCCTAGAAATGGACAGAATAAAAAAAATCACAAAGCTAGACAACACATCTTTCAAGGAAACCACACTATAAATCAAAGCTAAAGTTTCTCTTAAAACATTTTAATACCTTATTTGTAGCGTTGACCTCAATCAATTCACTTTTGATAAAATCTCACTTCCAGCTCTGGATACTCGCCGCTTTCTATCATGCCCTCCAAACACACTTTCAACTGCGGCAATCTCGTTAAAGTCTCCACGCTTTTGTAGTGCACCGGCGGCCCTTCCCAGGACCACTGCCCCTGCTAAACATAGGGACAGAAGAAAAAACATCACAATCCAAAGAACAATTTCTTTTTTCACAAATCCCAAACATTTACTTTACAATAGCTTATTTTATTACATTGTTGGACCGTTTTACTGTTAAATTTACAAAAAACGGAGACACATCCGTGGCCTTCTCACCCAAGTGAAGGCACATAAAGGTCGAGTCACCAGGAAATCCAATGCGGAACCACACCAAATATTTTGCAACTTCGCCCTTCGAAGATTTTAGTTTAAAGAGTTTGCTACTATAAAAGCCACAGCTTTCCCTTCGCCTCAACTTATCTATATCATTCCTCATTGTTAACAACCAAATTGGGGATATAACGACCTTGGCTCGATGGTTTTCAGCAAGATGATTAAAAATCTCCGACGCTTTTGAACTTCCGAATGAGCAGTTTCTAAATTCCGTTACCGGAAGCTTCTGGCAGAGTTGAAATGGTCTACATATTATGTGAAACAAACAAAAATGCAAAAGCTCGATATCGCAAATATTATTACAACTTAATTACTTCTTCTTTTTTTGGTATTTACCGAAATTCGCAAGACTTCAAGTGAGCCACTGACTCTTTCCGGGAAACGACCTTGTCACATCCATCCTGTTTGTACTGGCAAGGGATTGTGGTGCATCCAATCAACTCCTCCATGAAGCGATTACGAACCCTTTGTTTAGCGACAGGAAGCCTTGTTTTACACGTTGGACACTTTTTCAATTTGGTTGAGCAGGTGACACAAAAGCTATGCCCATTTCGACACTGGTAAATCTCGCCTTGGGGGATTTCAACGCAAATGGGACACTCGAGGGCGTCAGTTGGGACTGTCTGCAATCTCTGCTCGGCACTCTCCATCATGGCCAGCCAGTCACAAGTCACCAGTTTCCTTCTGAAAAGAATAGGAATAAAATAAATTATTTGTATTTTTACGAGTAATTTATGGATTAATGGATTAAATAGAATGAGAAGCGAAAACTATACTACCGACCTCTCGGAGTTATATTTTCTACGGACCAGGTCCAATTTGGATCAAATTTCCGACTTGGTTCGGAAACAAACAGCGGGAAAAATACAGAAATTTTGTGTTTTTTTTTGGAAATTAAGGTATAGTTTCCTCTTCGTTTTGTAAAGTTTCGTCAAGTTTATAATTATGGCACACGCAGCGTCACGACAAATGTAGTACACCAGCTCGGCGACAAATATTTCTCCACTCGGAGGTTCTAACGAGATTTCCCTATACTCAGAGTTTCTCTCAAGAAGACTGATTACTTCTTACATCAATTGCGCTCGCTTTTATACTAAATTTTGGCTTGACCTTTGGACTATTATAATATATTTACAACCTGTGAATCTGCCAATTTGTAGCGTAAATGAACTTCCACCTTACTGACATGAACATTGGACTTTGAACTTGAATACGAACAATGACAATTATTCGTGAAACTGGAACTTGGACTTTGGAAAGTACGCATTTAAACAGGAAATATCTTAACATGACCAAGAAAGGGAGAAAAGAAAGCTAACTAAACATCAAGATGGAGGAAATCATTTACATTTGAATTCTGCATAACCTAGATTAGACATATTCAAATCTGAGTATCGCCGGAACAATAAGTGCTTTCTCTTGTAAAACTTTAGTTGAACTTTGACCAAGATTCGATTGCACACGTAGTGTATGCTCATCTTCTATAACACACGCGAGAGTCGAGATATTGACGTAAAAAGTCGTATGGTGTAAAAGGCTTATGTAGAACTAGGTTTTCTTTTTCTTTCACGAAACGAGCGTGTGATACGGACCGACGGGTGGTAGGTAGGTGGGCAGCCAGTGGGAACCAAACGAACCCAAAAGCAGTCTTCACAATAATGATGTGATATTGTGCATAAGCTCCAAGAATGAACCTCTCCGTCAGATTCTCATCTTTCAAACAAAACAAATCTCTAAACAAAATATAAAAAATAAAAAGAAAAGTGAGAAAATTAAATGATGGAGTGGCCGGAGTGGGTGTGAGTGTGACCTCAATTTTAGATCTTATCTTGCTTTTGTGAAGCAGGAGACCATGTGACAAGGTCACTAACAACAAATATATTTAAATTTGATTTATTTAAAATGGAGTATGCAGCCAATATTCTTGTAATCCAAGATAATGAAAGTAATATAAACCCAGTTATTAGCAGAATTCTGATTCCTTCTCCGACTACGTGTAGAAAGAAATTAGTCAAATGATTTTGATCTTTCACGACCCAACTGTTTTTGAAAAAATTTATTCAACAGACAATCATCTCAAAAGTAACGTTCCATCGACAAATTGACTTCTTCCTGTACATTTGATACAAGTTCGGAATTTACTAACTAGGTGGAATATAGCTTCAGAGTAAACGTTTGAAGCAGACACAAAAAGTATTCAAGTTAGACAAATATTCTACTTAACTGGTTAGCATATTGTGTGATAAGTGATGATAATATTGATGATTCATTAATGAACACATATTTGTGAACAATTCAAATCTACTACAAACTGCATATTATTTTTTGCTATTACTAACGCTGCCATTTTTGCATCTTACTTTTCATAAAAGCTGACTGCCAGCCGGGGCACTTGACCATTTTCAATCATGACTTCCAAAGACAGTTTCAACGGAGGCGATCTCATCACAGTTTCCACATTCTTGTAGTGGGCTGGCCGCCCTTTCCAGATCCATTGTTGCTCCTGAAAGTAAAAATAAAATATTACAATGAAAATACGCCAAGTTCGCATTTTTGCTTTTCAGAAACCCTTGTCTCTTGGAACGCGCACTTAAATGATATGTTTATTATTACCTCGTTAGTCCCTTTTAGTGTTAATTTTGCAAAAAACGGGGAAATATCTCTGGCTTTTTTACCCATGTAAAGGCATATGAAAGTCGAGTCGCCTGCCAATGCCATTCGATACCACACCAAATGTTGTTCAAGTTCGCCCTTCGAAGATGTTAACTCAAAGAGACGGCAGCCAGAAATGGCAGAGTTTCGATTTTGCTTCATCTTATCAACGGAGTTTTCCATTTCAATGAAACAATTTGGCATGGTAAGGACTCCTTCCTTATTCGGCTGATGTTCGACTGCAAAGTGATTGAAAATCTCGGCCGCTTTTGAACTAGCGTAGGCACGGATTCTGAATTTGGCCGATGGAAGTTTTTGGCATAGCTGAAACGGTCTACATGTGGAAAAAAAACAAAAATTCATTTCACGTTTCAAATGCAAAAATAATTGATATTCCGCAAACATTACAATTTAAAAATGACTTCCTTTTTTGTATTTACCGACACTCGCAAAACTCAAAATGCGCCTTTGACTCCCTCCTGGAAACGAGCTTGTCGCATCCATCCTGTTTGTACTTGCACGGGATTTGGGTGCACCCGATCAACTCCTCCATGAAGCGATTACGAACCCTTCGTTTAGGCACAGGAAGATTTGTTTTACACGATGGACAGCTTTTCAATTTTGTTGAGCATGTGACGCAAAAGCTATGCCCATTTCGACACTGGTAAATCTCGGCTTGAGGGATTTTCACACAAATTGGACACTGAAGGGCGTCAATAGGAACTGGCTGCACTATTCCCTGCTCGGCACTCTCCATCATGGTCACAGTGGCCGGCCGGTCACCAGCTTCCTTCAGAAAAAAACGAACAACTCTGTATTGGGAATTTATGGATTAAAAATAGAATGTACAGATTAGAATTAAATAGCTATGGCTAAATCTAGATTTTAATGTCGGCGACCAGACGAACGACTAACAATTTTTCATTTGCCGCATTCAATTCACCCTCAACTCGAATCGAGTTCTGACTAAAGCAAATTAATATTAACATTTGCAGATGCAACTTTTTAACAGAAAAAATGAAAGAACAACAACAACAATATTTCAATGGCTACAGCAAGGCTAGCTTTTAAAACTGATTTGAGAGTAGTTAAATACCGTAATATAGAATGGAAGCCTCTAACTAACCTTCATAGGATGTCGTTTGGTCCAAGTCCTAAAGAAATTCGGAGTGGTATGAGCCTTGAGCCTCGTGGTGAGATGAGAATAATTCCGACGGATAAAAAACCACTGCCAAGTCACTCCACATACAACTTTTGACTTGTTCCAAAAAGAGGAGTTTCTCCCAAAAAAAACTTTTGTGTACGTCTGCGTGCGTACACGGCCAAAGCGAGAGTGGCAAATAAAGGAATAAAAGAAGAGGAAATGCTATATAACCTTGAACTGCTGGAGAAGTTTGAACTGAAACGAAGCATGGGGAAGGTTATCCCCATGCTTCACAAATGACAAAAAAGTTGAGTTAGTGGCACAGTCCAAAATGGGCAGAATGGGAAATTTTTTTCTTCTCTCAATTGAAGAGAGGAGGAGATAAGCAAATTAGTTCAATTGAAAGGGCTCCGTCCGGGCTGCTGCCGCATGCCGATTCCCAACAGATAACAGACTAGATTAAAAATGATCTTTCAACTACTCTTTCCGGCACCTGCGAGGACTGTTTCATTGTGAGACCCTCCCCTCCCTGTCGTTGGGGCAAGATTTATATTGCACAGGAATAGGCTATATAATGTGCAAATATTATATGGGAGTTTGGAATTGGGATCATCTCCTGAGTCAATCCTGCTGAGGACCAAAGGAAGTCATGGTCCAGTTTATGGAAATGGGTTGTGTATATGAAATTGCTTGTACGAAATAAATTATTCTGCTGGGAACGATGTTTTTTCATCCCTAACATGCTTATTAACACATATTTCGTTAAACGTAGTAATAATGCACACCTTTTTATAACCAAGTAAACTAGCATAACATTGAATATAGTCAACAGTCGTAAATGGAAAGGCATCTCCGGATTTTATTGTGCTGAACTTTTAACTAGAGGAATAGGGGAAGGAGCGAGCTCAACTTTAGAATCACTTATTATGTTGCTTTTGTGATACAGGAGATCATGTCACGGTGGTCAAGTTTATTCGCTATACAAGGTATGCATTTAATATTAACAAACGAGACTATTTGAAGTAATAAAGCAAGTTATTCACAGGATTGTAATTCTGCCTACGTGTAGAAACAAATAAGTATATAAAATATTTAAAACCTTAACTAGTCCAAGCAGAAGGAATTACACTTCAGTCTGCGGATAAAAATTTTATCAAAAATTTATCAAATAGACAAATAATATTATCAACAGATGGATTTCTTGCACATTTTATACAAGTTCAGAAGAAGTTACTAACCTACGTACACATTTTTAACATCAATACGAAATCAAAAAGTATATATATTTAAATAATTAAACTAACATTTTATTTAACTGATACGAGCATATATATGTGTAGTAATTCAGTAATGAAGAAGACCTGCGGTCCCCACACTTCAATCAAACACACTCTCCACCTCCAATCTACACATTTACAAAATACCTTTAATTAATAGGAGTTTCCTTTTCATAAAAACGCACCTGCAGTTCTGGATAATCTCCGTTTCCTATCATGACTTCTAAACACAGTTTCAATGGCGGGGATTTCACCACATCGTCCACCTTCTTGTAGTGCGTCGGACGCCCTTTCCAGACCAATTGTTCCTCCTGAAAATAGCCAGAACAAATTCACCAAGAATTTAATAATGAATTTTCAGGAAACCACAACCACACACTAGCCAAAAGTCAAGTTAAAAAAGTATCTAAAACCTATTTATTTGTATTATTACCTTGTTCGCTGCTTTGACTTTTAGCTTTAATAAAAACGGAGAAACATCCGTGACCTTTTCACCCATATAAAGGCACATGAAAGTCGAATCACCTGGAAATGCAAAAATGATCCACAGCAAAAAATTTGCAACTTGGCCCTTCGAAGACTTCAGTTGAAATAGATGGTAGCAGGCACCGGCACCCATTTTAGTTGCCTTCAGAAAATCGACAGCATCTTTCGTTTCAAGCACAACTTCCGGGGTAGTAAGGGGGTCCTCCTTCCAATGTTCCTGAATAAAGTGACTGAATATCTCGGAGGCATTCCAGTTTCCGTAGGCGCATTTTCGAAATAGTGGCGAGGGGAGTTTTTGGCATAGTTGAAATGGTCTGAAATGGTAAAAAATAAATAATACAATTTATATTTAAAATACAAAAACAGATAGATGACAGATAGATATATACGTGAATATTGCAATTTACTGGGTTAGATTGTTGTACCTAAATTCACAAGACTCAAAGTGAGCAACTGACCCTTTCCTGGAAATAACTTTGTCGCATCCATCCTGGCTATACTTGCAAGGGATTGTGGTGGAACCGATCAGCTCCTCCATGAAGCGGTTCCGAATCCTTTTGTTTTTACCAGCCAACTTTATTTTACAAACTGGACACTTGTCCAATAATTTTGTTGAGCAGGTGACGCAAAAGCTATGCCCGTTGACACACTGGTAAATCTCCCCTTGAGGGATTTCCACGCAAATGGGACACTGCAGGGCGTCAGTTGGAACTGTCTGCAGTCTCGGCTCAGCAGCACTCTCCATCGTCTTGGCCAGCTTCCTTCAGAAGAAGAGTAAAACTTGTTGAGGAATAAATATATGACTGGATTAATAGGGTGGACAGTGAAACTCTTGAAAACACAATATTAATAATCAAGTTGTTGTAAAATCAATCAAATAAATACTTACCGTCTGTTTGAATTGATTCTTTCCTATTAGTTGTACTACTCAATATGGAGCTGCTTGAAAGGCAATGAGCTACAACAAATTCTCGAAATGCCTATAATCTTGTTAGCCGAAGACACGCGTTTAGTTAAAGGTGAAGAAGGTTGGAGGAGGTGTTACTGATATCCACAATTGTTGTCTTACAACTTTTATGGCATCAGATAAACTGCATACGCTGTTAACTGTTTAACAAGACGACTTTTTTTAATTGTCCACGTCAATTTTAAATAAATTGTTTATAGGTTGGCTGACGGTTTGCGTGGTGCGTGGCAAACATTGGGAAACGAAATGCCAAGTACAGGAATAAATAGCCGAGAGAGCATGAGGTTTTCAGCGTGGCGCAAAGTTGCCCATTGCCCATCATCTTTTGTTGGTCGCACGATGGACGTGTTGCGGATGGAATGGATTATATATATAGGGAAGCATATGTTATGCATTCTTCTTCTATACAAACCTTTGTTAAACTTTGACACATTTTCAATTTCACAAGCATGCTCATGTTCTAAAACCCATGCGATGCGAGATATATTGAGGTCAACAAAAGTCATTCATTATGCAAAGTAGTTTCACGTTGATTGAAGTCGTATTATCCACTGAGCGAGCTAGTGCACTGAGGGATTACTACGAGCGGTCCCCAAACGAAAAAAAATACAGTAGGTGTTCACAATTCGAATGCAAATTGTCATCATTATTTTAACCTGTATTTAAATATTTTGAAATGAAAGCACTTTGATTTACCAACATTGCAACTTTATGCATAATCTAAATTGCTAATTGTTGTTACATCGCATTCATCAAGGATGGATTTAGGCTGGTGGAGGAATATAACGGAACGGACCAGCCTGACTTGACTGGGACAAAATTATATATTATTTCAGGGAGTCCTCGTACAAAAATGGTCCACCGTTGGAGCAATCCTGGGCTATTCTTCTCATCATCTCGTGATCTACCTGATTGCATCTGGAATTGGCACATACGAAGATGAACGGAATACACGTCTAACTGCCATTGCCCTCCAGTTCTTATCCAGCCAGGCTGGATAATAGTGGAACTTCGTCGTTCCACTCTGCCAAAAAAAAACTTTTTTGTTTTTGGAAAATCCTCGATGATTCCAATGAAGAAAACAAAATTTCCACTCCTTCCTTCCTCCATCCCACACGCCACAAGTAGTGTGTCCCTCAGGCATTACGGGAAATAAGGAAAACGGGATTTTAAACTTGCAATATTAATTTTTCCTTATAATATGAAACTTAGGAGTATTACTGCATAAAGTCAATCGGTTCAGCATATTATACTCTTTTCATTCATGTGAAGCAACTGGTAATGGGTAAGATAATGTAATCCATATTTTAATTGGGGTATGGTAGAACATTAATATTCTTACCGGACCGCGTGGGGATTTAAAAATATATAAGTATCTGTGATTTATAGTGCATTCCATAAGCTTCTCGTAGCAGACATCGAGTTTATCGTAACTTCAACAATGATTTCACATTGTTTTCTGCTGTGCCTTCTAGAATTGAAATTAAAGGATGGTGATTAAATCGGGTACCCTTTTGAGTCCTTGATTTCAGTTACTTTTAAGCACTCTATTTAAAATTAGTAATTACCATTAGAAACTACATACTTTAGAGATATTGATTACGACTAATACTAGTTGCCAACCCCCTTGTAGCCGATGGCACAGAGGGTTCCAAGTGCACTGTAAATAATAGTTATTCCCGAGCCTCCCGCTATTTTGGAGCTGCTTTGTTGGAGCTGCGTTCTTTCAGATGGTAGCAAATCCACGTACCGATTTTGGAGTGGGGAAGCCTTCAGTACTCCGCTTTAAATAATCCCCAAACCGCTCAATTCCGCTCGCCAGTGGAACATTGGGAACGTTCTTCAATTTTGGCAAAAAAAGTTTCAAACTGTTTTTTTGTATACAAATCTGCACCCTGACTTTGGTCTTTGCTGTTGATTCTTGGCATACTTGGGTACCGATTTTTTTGTGTACCCCTTGAGCGCTAGATACTTGGCTTTGATTCTCTGGACCGCTGATTGATGACACTTGAGTCTCTTGGCTTCAGTTCGTGTATATATAGAGGGTTACATTTTTGAATACCTTGGACACCTAATAAGTCATTTTGGGGGTCCCCTCGGTCACAGGTCACCTGTTGCCTTTTTGTAATCGGCTGATTTTGTAGCCTGGAATCTCGGGATCATTTTGTGTATAGAACCTCGTTGTTTACATTGTTTTTGAAATTTTTTTTCCAAGTTGACCTTTGACCCGGAAGTGTCATTTTCGAAGAAGAAAATAACGCGCTTGAAGAGCGCTTCATTTGTTGCGATTTTTATCGTGGCGGAAATGAAAAATAAAATAATGATAAGGATACAGTTCAAGACCTCAGGAATCAGGATCGATCTTGTTTTTTCCTTACCTTATCTCAAGGAGTCTGTTATCTCTTATGCAAATTGAGTACCCGATTTAATCATCATCCTTTATATTTTGTGCAAGGACTCACGCAAAATAATTTTACAACCAGGATAATTTGCAAACAGGATATTTTAACCACAGTAAAAAAAATGCACAATATAATTATTCATTCAGCTCAGTGAAATGTGGATGGAGGATTTCCCAAGAAATTTATGCTACATTTTTGTAGAATAAAACAAGCAATATCAAAACCTGTTAGATCTTCTTATTCAAAAGTCAGAAGTGTACAGCCGCCCGGTAATGACTAGTACTTGTGTAGTTTATTGAAAAAATTCGGGAAACGCCATTAAAACGAATTTTTAAAACATACATTAAAGAAGTCAGATATATTTAAACAAATTCCTTCTTCGGTAACACATATTATATTCGGTTTAAGTTAGCTTATATATTATTGTTAGTACAAAACATGACATCCAATAAGTAGATTAATATCTACTAATTAATCCATTTAAAACCTCAACCAGTATGAGTCCACTGTCACTATGTACTATTTTCCTCTGGTCCAGCTTATCTCTCCCTTTCAACTGCGTGAGTTAAATACCACCAAATTTTGACAAACTTAATGTGGCTAGGCTATAAATAACCAAGTATTCATTTTTTTTAAATTTCAGGCAACCAAGTTTAGTCAGGAATATTTTGGAGTGGAGTTGAGTCCAAGGATCACAGAAGTGGATGGAAGCACAGGCTATGATCAATTCAGCGTTCCCGAGCTAGTAACAATGGTTTCCAAGATTTCCTCCATGTTTCGGCATGTCAAGTTGCAAACTCTGTATCCTGAATTAGATTCAAAACCTGGTAATACCTAATTGGATACTTAGTTATATGTAACTTTCATTGATTACTTCTGCAAGATGTTTTTTCAAAATGTCCTAGGTCATGATGTAGCAGAAATCCCTGAAGCAGTTGCAACATTTAATAGAGGCCTACGGGATGACCAGGACACAATACAGCTTACTATGCTGTTTGTTTCGGATAGCTGGGAGGCACTGAACGTAGCTGGAAAGGGAAGTTTTAATTTTGTAAAACAATTGGCTGATGAAGCAAACTCTATTTTCCCAAACACGGTACAGATCCTGTTAATGGACGAATTGCTCTTCGACATGAACACACTAAACAATACCCTACAGCACCTGCTTAATATTCGACACTCAATTAACTCATCCAATTCCACATTCCAATACGATTTAGGGATTTATCTGCCATTCGACACGTGTGGTAAATCCATGTCGCGCTTGGAACCATATTTACCTTCCATACTTTCTTTGGTGCAGTACATCCTCTTTCAGAAGAGTCCAAATCCGAAAGCATTCCGACATGGAGTTGAGGACTCTGTCCAAGATCTCACGGAGTTGTTTGACAATTGCAAGGCTAAAGTATTGTCCGTTAGCCCTTCCACAAAAATTGGCTTTACTACATACTGGGTCAAGCAACCTAACGATACATTTGCACACCCTTCTGATTTACCTTTCTTCTGGAGGGGAATGAACGACTGGGCAGTGGACACCAAGACGACCGTGATATTAGACGAAGCTTTTGACATCCCCTCCTACCCAGCCCCCTACTCAGAAAGAGGATGGTGGCGATGGCGAGAATTGGACGATGATTATGCATTTGAGTCAAAAGAGGAAGCATATGTGAAGGTAGCACCATACTTAATTTCATTAATGGAATATGTTTTGCCTGAGAAAGTAATTACTACTCCTTTCTTCCATAACAGGCAGAACACTTTAGTCGGACTCATTTTGGAGTTTGGTTTGATCCATATGTCTCGGACAAGGATATCGCACTGGCTGACTGTTACAGCACGGAACAACTTGTTGTCATGGTGACAAAGATTTCCTCAAAGTTTGGTACAATTATGATGGGATCGATCGATTCGAAATTTGCTAATGATACGGGTACGAACGTACTGACTCATTAAATTGTCAATGGAGGCAGTAAGTAATTATTTTCTCATCGCTATAATTTCTACAGGGAACGACATTTTAGAAATCCCTAAAGCGGTGGCCCTGTTCAACAGAAACAAGCCATCAAGTGACCAGCAAAGTCTTCAGTTAATTATGCGATTCCGGGTAGCCCCGGACAACGATTGGAGCCAAAGCCTCGATGCTGTTAAAAGATTTGCAGACGAAGCAAATTCAATTTTTTCTGAGTCAGTTCAAATTATCATCGTATCTTTTACAATGCTGGACGTCACTTCCAAGGATGTATTTCTTGATGCAAAACGCCGACTAAATTCTGATAGCCAATTTCAATACAAGTTGTGGGTTTTAGTCCCCCTAGCCCTTTGTCGAGAAAGGCTCAAGTTGGATGCCCATTTGTCTCCGATTCGCTCACACCTAGATCGCATCCTATTTTTCGCGTCACCAACGCCCAAACTGTTCAAAATGACAGTGGAGCAATACTCAGCAGAATTACGCTCAAGCTTTGATAAATGTAACAGAAGAATAAGGAAATTTAGCCATGCAACGGAAACTGGTTATTTAGCATTTTGATCAGACAATTGGAATGCCGCTACACTGGGTCACGTCTCGCAAAATTTGTCAACAGTTGCGTATTTTTGGAAAAATATGAACCGGTGGGCAACGAGTTCAAACTCACTCGTTTTCTTAGCGAGCGCCTTTGACAATCCATACAAAACGGCACAAAACGGCCAAACTGGATGGTGGCGACTAGCTGCAAATTCTGCTAAGAACGTTAACGCGACGGACTATGACTTTGAGGAAAAGGAAAATCTGGAGTATCTCCAAGTTCGCTCCATTATTCCATTTTTAGCGGTAACCACAAGCATGGTGAGTGGATGCATTAGGTATCCGTGTGTTGATAGCGAAGCTCTCTCTATTTTTATTATTATTATTATCAAACTCTAAGCAGGGAACGGGAAGAAACTTTAGTAGAACCACCACTGGTGTGCAGTTTAGTCCTTTTGTGTCTGAGCGAGACAGCTCGGGGAACTCTTACAGTATTGAAGAATTGGTTATCCTGATGTCCAAGGTCTCTTCAAAATTTAGCATAATCATGTTGCCGCCTATCACAAACGAATTACCAGGTGATTGACTTGCAAAATGTATGTATTAAGTTAGTTAACATAAATGATGCAAATTCTTAATTTATCATCACAATGCGTTACAGATTCCACTCTATTGAAAATCCCACGTGCAGTTGCCATGTTTAACAAACAATACAAACCATTGGATCAACCAGCCGTCAATCTCATCATGCAGTTTGGCTTGGGCCACTCTGGGAAAACTGAAAACGCTCCAACCAGTCAAGGGAGAGTTATGCGGTTGGCAGAAGAGTCAAATCGGATTTTTCCAAACACGGTTCAAACCCTCCTCTTTGACGTCGAGGAACTTGAAAATAATAGTAAGGACGCACTGGCCAAGTTAACAGAGGGGGTCACGCGTGCCGAGACTCACGCTTCTACCAAACTTCCTTATCAGATCGGGCTAACAGTGGATTTGAAAGATTGTGCGGCAACAATCACATCCTTGATGACATTTATGCAAAATCAATCTCGGCTAGTCGACTATATAATGTTTCAAAGCATCCCCGCCCTCCAGGACTTGAAGCATGGAGCAAACCAATTCCTTCATCAAATTACAAAACAATTTGAAACTTGCAAACTGCAACTTAAAAATTATAGCCCAGGTACAAATTTAGGGTTTAAGACGGGTTGGCCGGAAAAGTGGAATAACGAAACCACAAATGACAAGGGGCTATCAAGCATGATGGCTTTCTGGACCGGCATGGATGATTTTGCTGCGGATACAAACTCCACCGTGATTTTGCTCGAAGCTTTTGATAACCCGAACATCTCATCTAGTAATAAAAAAAACAGAAAAAAATATTTGAAAAGTCATGCAACACAGACAGTTTAAATAAATGGGTAATTATTATGATTCAATCAACCGTAGAAACTCTCCTACTCGAATCAAAACCGGACGACACCGACCACACAGCGTAGTCCACGGTGTTGTACGGGTCCACGTGGATCCCCTTATGGGTTGCAATCCCACTTGCAAGATCTGTGTATCTATATATAATCATAATTATCATGTTTGAAATGGGTTTCTTTTTTCATATTTTTTCAGAATATTTTCCCTCAACTAACTGTTCAATTAGCTCAACTCCAGGTTTCACCCACCACGTGGGCAGTATGTACTGCATTAGACAGGCATAGCTTGGCTCCACGACATGCTCCGGTTCTCGAACAAATATTTCTTGGACATACCACCTCTTTTTCTCTAACAACTAATGCGAAATAAGGGTGAGATAAAATAATTGCGTTTCTAAATAGGTTGCTTGTTAATTAGGCAAGACGTAGATTCAACAGTTGAAACAAGAGTACCGAGTAAATGTCAAGGTTGGGTACTGGTATCTACTGGCTACTATCATAAGCCAATCACATTTATTTTTCATCAGATGTGATGTGACCTCTAATTTGACATGTTATTTTTGTCACTCCTCATCAAAGTCATTATCAACAAGATTGTTGTTATCAGCGTTTCTGTAATCATACTCAAACTCGTAGTTACACTCCGGGTGGTGCTCAACCCGAACCACGTTCCCCGTTGGAAATCCAATCCCAGCCACCTTTTTCCGCAGCTCCCCCATCAGGGCAGAGTCCGGATTGGGGTCGCCAGTGAAGGTCAGCACGCGCTCGTACTTGCTATACGCGTCCTCCACGAATGGACACCAATGCATGATTCCGTAGCTGATGTAGTCCGTGTGGGTGTACACAGTTGTATAGTGAGCTTAATTAAAACCCAAAAATAATAATAATGAACCATGAAAATTAAAAAGTAAAATATTATGTTAGTAAAAATGTAAAGTAACTTTTATACTCAATGTTAAAGTGATTTTACTAATTAACTTGATTAATTTACCTGTTCCAATACCGCCAATACCCCACACCGCCGGACCAGCACCTATCCCCTGTCCTAATAAGCCAATTGAGCGCTTTTCTCCAGTTGTAGTTTCGTTGAAACTATATTTTGTGAAGATCA
>JAANSN010003461.1:0-18497 GCA_036850665.1 Dicranocentrus wangi | reverse complement strand
CCTGAAGTATACGGAAAGGAACAAATCAGATCAGAGGCCACATTCATGTTTTTTGGTGAAATATACGTTCACCTTTGTTCTTGTCCTCTGCAGAAAAGGATTGCTTTGGCATACGTACACGGTACGGTACGTACAAACTAACACGGTGCGGTGGTGGGGTTAGATAGGATTACTGTTTCTCACTCTTTCTTTCTATTTGTTTGCACTTTGCGCTGGTGGTTGTTGTACTAGCGAGGTTATATAGAGGTATCGAGATACTTTCATATAGAATTGTAAACAAAGTGTGTGTGTGTTTGAACTTTGAACATAACATAAGTAAGCAACCCAACCTGTCTGAGAGAGAGAAAGAACTACATACATGCGTAAGGATAAAACTGCTTCATATTATGATATGTATTACATTATAAGTATGTACCATGATGGTCTTCATTGAGAAGGAGGGTTTAGTTTAGTCATTCCGAGCATGTATAGAGTATTCTTTGCTCGGCTGCTATGCTGCTACGATTACAAACAATATACACCGCGGCCAGGCATTGATTCTATCGTTAAAACATTTTGTAAAATCTATAAGAAGTATTAGAATCCGGACGGGGTTCTCTAAACAGAACTTGGATTGTGGTTTCACTGATTCAAACTTAATGATTGTCAATTGTCAACTATCCTAGCATTATTATTGGAATTTTTATAATTTACATGGGAAAATAAATCAATCAAATATAAAGCGCAACAAAGTGCAAACTCCAACTCAATAAAAACTGCACTGTGTGTACTGTGTACTTTCTGAAAAACTATTCTGGTAGATTTTTCTAGGATTCCAACTTGCTGGATTTATTTGAAAACATGTCAATCTCAAAATGAAAATCTACATACTACATACTACGTATATATAATGCTGTAAATTAATTCTAAAGGTTATGATTCTGGTCTGTGATAGGCTATTTCATGAATTACCTACCCCCTTGTCAGTACCCCTGAACAGCAAAGGAGTAAAAATAGATCAGCACAGCACAATGTTTGACGTGTTATGGCAGGGAGAAGAATCATTTATTTGTGAAGGATGGCAACTAGCACTTCAATAAAGAGGAATTTAAATTTGAATTTTATGTAACTTCACTACTACGGATTGAACGCCTGTCTGTACACTACAACAAGGAGGATGGGCTTTGGTTAGTGTGTGTACAAAACTCCAAACTACAAAAAAACTACTGATTATTATGAATTCATGAGTTGAGGGGTTTTTGATCGTCAACTTAATACTTTTGTTGTTAATACGCTATCCAAGCGGGTCCTAATGCTGCCGTATTTCCTTAGTTAACTAAAATCAATACCAGGCAACCAGGATACGTGCATTTATTTTTGCAAACGACTATCATGATGACGTTTTGGTCAGTTGCAAAGAGTTAAGCGTCTCTATGCACTGCTGCAGTTTACCAGCGAGTACATGTGTAGACAGACATACGGACTGGATTAACTAATTGCAGCCTCGCCATTTGATACCATGCCTAATATTTATCGTATGGCCATTACTCATCATGAGGAGCGGAACATACAGGGTGAAAAAGCTGTGTGGCAGTATTATAGTTGATAGTGCAACATAGCATAGCAGTGTGGGTCCTTCTTACATTAGCTAGTAGAAGAATTATATACATACATAAATATTTATTACTATGACTTTATGACTGCAATGAAATGCAATGCATGTTAGGATTTTCGGAGTACTTACTACGAATATATATATGTACGAACGTACATACATACGAATACGAACGAAGGATTCGTATGGGAACTTGGGAAAACCTGGGGAAGCATACGTACGCATGCATGCAGAGTGTTGTTGTGGTGTTACATAAACAGTCGAGTCTTTCAACAATAATATCGCCAAGCAATGTGAATGAATGCAATGCTCTGCTCTGCTCTGTAGTTCATCATGATCGGGCAGGCAGGAGGCTACACAATATTTTGGTCTGGTAGTCTGCTCTGCACCCCCTGCCTGAATGAAGAGATGGGATAACCACAGCACTATACTCGTACTCGTTCCCAAGTTAATCACACAGAGAGTGAGTGAGGTGAGGAGCAAGCAGATGATACATGCAGTTCACCATATTTGCTCTTTGCAAATCTTGACACAATTTTTCAAAAATATTTTGTTCCACACTGGAAGAGGAGACGACTGGGTTCCAATAAGTCCCCCATTGTGATACCTTGCTGCCGTTAGTACTACCGTTGAGATGATAAAACTGCAGCCTTGGGGCACCCCAACTCACTCCCAGTGTTTGTAAATGGGGAGGTGAAACTCCTTTGTGGCAGTGAAGAAGGCACCACTCACTTCTTACTTAATTACTAATTGTCCATTTATTTAGAGTTCCGAGCTTCTTCCGTGTGGTATGCTTACTTAGCAAGTGGACTTCCGTGCGAGCGAATGAGTGCTAGCGCTAGGCTCAGTTAAGCAGGCTATATTATAGCTCAATTCCAAAATGACTATCTTATCAAAGAAGAAAGGGAATGCATCCAAAAGCGATGAAAATGGCGACCATTCTGTTGCACTCCCACATGTGCATTCACATCCCATAGCTCATCAGCAACTGCAGGTGATGAACACAAAACGCCTAGCGCTTCCTGCCACGTTTACGTGAATGAGGCGCAACCACGCTCTAAAATACGGAGCATTTAAGAAACATAATACATAATATAATATGATTTATACCATAAATTAAATTTTTTACCTTCTAATTTTTCCAGCCTGAAGGCTTAAATTCAGATCGGCTGTATGGAGGTGAAAGGTCGGGCTCTTCCGCATTATGGACACATGGACAATCTCACGCCCACAACCTTAGTCACGGGCATACTATTTCGAGTACAAGAGAAGAAAAACGATCCAGTCAACAGCACTATGATGAATATGAGCACATTGACAGCGGAGCTACTCATGGCAAGCGTCGTCATCGCGTTTCACCGCTGAGGTAATTGAAACGTGGGAATTTAACTAGAAACAACACGGTTATCGTCAAGTTCAGTGAGCACGAGCACGGGAAGCCTGACTTGGCGAACAACAGCGCAGAGCATGCGTCGAGTTTTTGCTTGCTAGTGGATTCGGCGATGATGACTTTTTGTAAAGTGGAAAATGTTATTGTGTTGTTACGCTAGATCTACCAGGAGTAAACACAGTCGAGTGGAGCGTGATAGATCAACCCCCTCATCTCCTAGTACCGTGGCTGCAGGTGGGATGTCACCAAAAGAACCAAATTCTCCGGCATGCATGGTTCAATCAGCGTCAAATCCAGATGCCAATGCATACAATTCGGAGGATGAATATGAATCTAGACCATGCAGCCAACTTACCGAGGAGGAGTGGGCAGAGGTCAGAAACCAACCAGAATGCAACAATTCTTCTCCTACTTCATCTTTCCATAATAATTCAAACAGTACTCATTCAGTCAGTCAGGCATACCATGCACATACCACTTAAATAATATCCTTCTGTTTTATACACAGAGAGAGCGACGCTTCGAGAAGAAAATGAGGAAGAAGGGGTTTATCATTAAGAAAATGGGGGAAGACGGAGCTTGTCTTTTTAGAGCAGTTGCTGATCAAGTGTATGGTGACCAAGAAATGCATTCGGTTGTACGAAAGCACTGCATGGACTATATAGTAAGAATAAATTGACCATAATTTCTGAAGTGGATCTATCTTTATATAGCGTAGTAGCAGTAGTAGTAGTAGTTGTTGTTGTTGTTGTTGTGGCCTACGTATTTTTTAATTTGGACTGTCTGATGTGAGAAAACTATAACTTGAGAATTTTGAAACTTGGTAGGCAGCCAATTCAGATTACTTCTCGCAGTACGTTACGGAAGATTTTGACCATTACGTTCGACGTAAGCGTTTGGACTTCGTTCATGGCAATCATATTGAGATTCAGGCAATGAGTGAGATGTACAACCGTACTATTGAGGTTTTCTGCTACACCGCAGGTACACTTATCCGCCCACCTTTAATTTAATTTTTTTGTGTTGTCAAATGTGTGAATGCCCTTGATTGATACGAGGGTTCTTCAGAATTCTTTTTGGAATGTCTTTGCAATTACTTTTAAAACACGAATATCTAATATGAAATTATGTGCTGACGAATTTAATTACTTTCAGAACCCATAAACAGCTTTCAGGGAGCTCATCAAACAGACAACGAACCCATTCGACTTTCTTACCATAGGGGAGTTCACTACAACAGCCTTGTTGACCCGTACAAAGTAAGATGCGCGATTCAACTCAAATTTTAAGTACAGAAGAGTACAAACAGAGACAGGGTATGATGAAAGGGACGATTAAGAAATTCACTAAAGTTGATTTCAATGAAGCAGACGTGCGTGGTTCTATTTCAAAGTTTCCATTTTCACCCCCAGAAGAAACCCATTACTTTAGACCATAACAAAATGGTCACGCTCGACAACTTCTAAAATGCATAATCAGCATCTTATATATTCCTCAAGTTACTTATTTATTTATGTCACAGCAAGCAAGTAGCAAAAATTTTATTAACCCAGTAGCGACCATTCCGTCAGCCGTATTAAATCCTATTTAGTTAGTCGGTTCGTAGTTAGTTACTCGCTACCAAATGTTGTATCCCAATATCCCAAACCGACCTTTTCCGAAATACTTAATTCGCTTCGAGGGGTTTGGAAACTTCCCCGTGATACGCTGATACGTCCCTGCCTGGGTGAAGGGTCTACGTCACCGGTTCAGCATTTTCTCCTGTGGCTGGAGATTGGTTTTGCTTTCCTTAGCAGTGTAACACGTTATTGATTACGTGATTTATTCGTGCAAGCAAACTAATAAGAGGTGCACACGACAACAGTCAAATTGCAATTCCAAATTGCAATAGTCACACATTATTTAGCGAGTGAGCCACAATGCTGTTGACCAGTACCACAAACCACAACACTCGACGTCGCTACAAACAAACCAACTGTGTGTCTGCGAATTTTTTCGTTGTGAATTTGTTCAACAATTTCAAAAAGATCAGGCATTTAAGTTTAAGTTTTAATAGGTTAAAACTTGTTTAAGATAGATGGCCGATAATTCCAATATTCGAAATCCTTCGGAAATATCAGTATTGGAAGCAGATTGCTAATCATATCGCACATATGTCCGTTACTTTAAATTAAGTAGATATACATGAAATATAACGTTATGCGCATAGAAATGCTAACCATGATTTTTCTTTTGAATTTTTAGGCAACCATTGGAGTTGGTCTCGGTCTCCCTGGACACATGCCAGGTATAGCGGATAAAAATATACTTAAAGATGCAGTTAGACAAAGTGAGGATTATCAAATCGAGCAGGTATGTACGAATTATGCATTATGTATTAAATCCAAAGATGCATGTAAAGGTGTATTTAACCTGTCGATTCCACTCTCCTCTTTCCGCGACCTTCCACTCCCCTTTAGGTAACAAGCTTAAGCTTTAAATAGAAGGAAACAATAATTAAGCATTATTACTTTTGCAGGCTATGCTCGAGGATAAGCTTCGCGCAACTGATTGGGAAGCTACAAATGAAGCGATCGAAGAACAGGTTGCTCGGGAAAGTTATTTACAATGGCTCAAAGACAATGAAAGACGAAATAGGGTAAGCTTTAATTCTCCAACACTGATTTTTCCTGCTTCTTCAGGTTAGAAATAATGAAATGACATGATATAATGCAATAGCGATCACCCGTTGCCTCCAGTTCATCCGCCACAGCCACGTCAGCCTCATGCTCGGATATTCGTTCACCTCGACCCCGATCGCACGGAAATATCGGTTCTCCAATCGGCTCTCCATATCGAGGAGAACCCTCCTTTAAGAACTCTCCATCTCGACTATCGCCACCTCCTTGTATTCCAGGAACTAGTAAAAATTCCCATAATAATTCACAGCAAGCTGCCAAAACGTTACAGATCAACTTAGCCAAAAGCTCGTCGGGTAGCCCTGAGCATACGTTCGAACTTCTAGAAACAGCTACATTTATGAATCAGATGCCACCGGAAATGTTCGGTAATACAGTGCTGATACTTGATATTTACATAAATAGACGTAATAATATAATAGTAGGAAAATGCGGTCGGTAGTGTTTTGGGATCATGGAATTCTGAGTCTTTGCAATGCAATGCACGGAATAAGGCATTCCGAATTTCTTTAGTACATGTCGAAATGGGTAAACAATTTCTGTTCGTGACTGAATGCATGTGTTTCTAGATCCGCTGCTTCTAAAAATGTCACAAGGTTTTCTCTTGAAGTTCCAGTGAATTTCTTGGATTTGTCACGTCAAATCTCGGAAACGTGCCTAGTTCCTTGACAGCCGAGCCGCGTTATTCCATCTCCCATTACATATTATAACGTATTTTATTTAGGTATGCGAAGTTAGTAAATGATCGTCCCTAATAATAATAATTTGTTTGGTTTATTTAACTAAGGTTTAAATGAGTGGGAGGATGCAGGGATTTTGGCCAAGGTATTAGCAGCTTCTCAACAAGAATATCTGGATAATTTGAAGCGAAGTCGTGAAGCTGGAAGCTCCCCAAATTCTGGCGTTAACGAGAACGAGAAAATATGATCACACTTTCACCAAGTACACTGCCAACATCTCCAAAATAGTTTTAGTGCATGTGCCCATTTTGATTTAGTTTTCAACTGCCTGAAAATTGGAAATCTTGCTTACAAGTATAAATTCGATCGTCCGATCATGCTCAAAATAATAAATTCGCATATAAACGGTGAAAATTGTTAGCGTTTCGGTTGTAGCGCCGCGCCGTCCTTTTCTTCTGTCTGTAGGAAATATAGGTATTCGTATTACTGTTTCGAATATATAATTAATAAGTACGTTGTAGGATTTTGTGCAAAATGACAAATTCAAAGTTTATTTTGACATGTAGACCATAGGCAATTGTGCGATGTTGTACTAGTACAAGATTTTGTTTGACTTGATTGAGTTGTTGTCTGGTTTCACCTAGTTTAAAGCACGTATACCTAATTTGAAATGGTCAAATTCAATGACATTGTAAGTGTAAACAATCGGATCGCTTAGGCTTGGATGCACGTGTAGCGTGGGAATAGATAGTTCAAGAAATTTAATGAGAAATTGGAATTCAGATCAGAATCTGCACGAGAATTCTTGGTCAGCAAAAATACATGTGGTGGTGGTGGACTAAAAGACCCGGAGGCCGGAGGTTAAGGTTCCGGGAAACCCTTACGTCAAAAATAAAAAAAAAATTAAAACTTATTGGAAAATCATTCCATCTATATAGAAAGCGCCATCTATACACGAACCTAACAAAATGTAACACTAGAAAGAAAACGTAGGTATATTGTTGCTACATATTATTACTATTTAAGCTAGCTCAAAATAATTTTGTTAGCCATTTTTTGTATATTATGCTGACTACTTGCAATTAGTGGTGAGCAGAAAGTCCATCAAACTGGGAGTCTTTTTTGGCACTTCTCCAGTCCAGTCCACCACATGTATACCGCACGAATTCTTTGCACGCAATGTAACTGGTTTGTCAAATAACGTCGCATTTACATCATCGTTCGTTACTTACTTACTTAGATTTTTTACTTGCGTCTGTTTCAAACTCGAAAATAAAGGAAATATTTATAGAAGTATATTATTCGCATAATATATTGTAATACAAATATTACTTGTGATACAGAGGTAAGCCTCTAGTCTTGTAAACTTCAATATATGAAGTAGGCTTAATCTCATTTTCTCAATTTTTTATGTTTATTGATACTATCAGGATTAGCAAGAAGAGTAAGACATAATATGCGATTTTGTGGTTGACCGGTTTTTTTTCTCTATTTAATCTGTTGCATAATATTGATTTTGTTAAAATGTACACGGGCATCCCGACTTTACCCTTAACTACTATATAGTCTGTTTGTTGTTGTGCTGCTGGTTCTTTAGGTTTAATTATTATTATTATTAAAATATTTTCAGTTATATATTGTATTTATTCCTGCACTGCATAGTATGACATGTTAGCCAGAATAATTTAAATTGGTATTATACCTATGTGCACTGTCGCTGCCAAGTCGCATGCTAGTATTTACCTTACAATTATTAACTTATGTTGTTTCAAATTGTGAGTCGTGGATTCAAGCAAGATCATTATTGTGGAAATTGAAATATGCAAACAAGTAAATATATAACCGCGTGCTCGTATTATACAGCACGCCTCAACGACTTGAATGCCTTGACTATAAGGACTTATTATTTGTGGCAGTGTTGCTGTGTCTAAATACAAAACCAATTTTGTGTGGCCCATTCCGTAATTTACCTTTCACAACTACATACAAATACAAACTAGTGTGCATTACATTAAATCGTGTATTAAATCCTAAAGTTCGCAGTTCTAATGAGTGATACTTCCCGGCAAACCGTGACCAATCCTGTACTAACAAGGAGGAAATCATTGATGCACTCCCCATTAACTCCGTATCTCATTAAGTTGAAACTCCACCATGTTTTAACTATATGTAATTGATTTATCAAAGTGTTTCATAGAGGCTGCAGATGAAATCCCAGACTTTATTCCCCAATCCGACATAATCCCAATCCCAAATAATGAGTCCCAAAAGGGAATGATGATACCACAAAAATCGTGTGTTACCAACCAACATACAAATAAAGTATTGTCAAAAAATCGCCAAAGTATGAAACAGCAAAACTAACATAGTCCATAAAAATGTGTAATGTGTACTACAATGTGTTCACAATACGTTTTGTTTTCACAACGTCACTTACTGTCTTCTTCATTGCTTCGTGCTTATACAATGTTGTCTGGATTAGGCTCGACACAATGAGTTTGGGATTCAATTGGATGACAGTGCTGGACCAGGAATGCAGTTCAGTTGTGTGAACTGCTTGGTCGTCAAACAAATGGTATTCATTACAAACCAACAGATTTTCCCCATGCAACTGTAAAGAAATTTAATACTTACGGCAGCCGCCTTAATTGATTTCACCATATATGCGTATGGCATCAGGAGAGACTGCCTGAGCTCTAATTAACTTCAGCTTCGGTTTTCAGTTGAACTAGTTATGGTTAGTACGAAGACGAAGATGGAATTTCGCCTGATAGAAAATGAAGTTACCTATGCAAGTATGAGGGAAATTCCGTGGGGTGGGCAGGCCACTCGTGTTTTGGAACTAGGTAGTCACTTCACTTTGGAGCGGTCCATCAATTCAACATAAATCGCGCCTTCCTAGTTTGCGTTCGACCTATGAAATGAAGGATCCATTGGAATAATAAATAAAAAATGCAGTAAATTGTAAAGGTGTGCATGGGATTTGGTAGTACATAGTAGCAGTGCCTACAATATGCCATTTTCTAATTACATTTACTAGGTTTCCGCGTCTGCAAATTTTCGCTCACTGCAAAGCATGTTGTGTGGTGTTACCTAAAACTATACATTGCAAATATCTGAATCAATGTGGAATCAAACTAACATTGCCTATTGGATAGCCGAAACAGTGACTCGACTCGAGCCTCGACACATAATATAGAGTTGATGATGGGGGAAAGCAAAATTAGCAGCATGAGTAAAAGTGGATGATACATGCAACGAAATGTGATAGTGCAAATTTGACAAAAAAATATTTGAGATGATGACCTAATTTAGCTAGTTTTCTGACTTTTGATGTACATGTGTGTAATTTAAGTATTTTTCCGGCAGAATCACGTACCTACCTATGTACCAAAGTAAAGTGATACGCCATGATAAGTCATTTTAGACATTTTAGGACAGGAAATGGTAATGATTTAAAGATGACTCCCGTAGTACAGGGGTTGTAACCAACCCAGGCCTGTTATAGAACGAATGATTATCATTAATTATTCATGATTACCTGAAGAACAAAGCAAGATGCTATCTACATCACTTAGGCATACTTTTAATTAAGGGCACATGCAACATCTGTCACTGTATTGGACAACTTTGTGTGCATGGCATGACGGTGACTTGAAGCCTGTTTCATATTCAAGTACCTACATAATCACAATGAAAACATCAGCTGCACATGCCATACCACCATCAGTGCCGTCTCGCTGCTGTACAGATTTGAATGTAAAGCTGCCTCGCATTTTATATTTTAACGAATTCTGAATGAATGGCAAGTTCAGCGGGCACGGAGGCTGTGGTAACCGCACCGCACGTAACCCGCATTAATTTGCCAATAGAATGAAAATACCAGGTTTGGAAGCGGAAATGCGCTTTCGCGAAAAATGTGATACTGTTTGGGCTCCCTTGATTTAATCAAATAACATAATAGAAAGTGAGTGATGTTTGTTATAAGAAATCCACGTTACGACCGAATCTGTGCCCTTGTCAGAGAGAGG
Source organism: Dicranocentrus wangi (assembly GCA_036850665.1). Lineage (NCBI taxonomy): Eukaryota > Metazoa > Arthropoda > Collembola > Entomobryomorpha > Entomobryidae > Dicranocentrus > Dicranocentrus wangi. Next base: position 8,124 of record JAANSN010003461.1, on the reverse strand, counting down.
CAGGCAGAGGTCAGGGTATTGTTGAACATGGAATCCAAAACAATCTATCCACTCACCTAAGTATAACTGAACGGGCAAGGCAAAGGCAACTAGGCATTGCATTTCCTTTACTGATTTTCAATACTACCTACAGCATTATTAACTTCAGGTTGAAAAGATTGATTCAATTGACTGTGCTGCGTGCATAATCGTATGTTTTTCGTCTCGCTAAGCAAGTCAACCTTAGCACATGTTCTAACTAACTGTGATGTGATGGTCGGGTTGGGGGCTATCATGATCCACTCCACAGCCCATCAGAAATGTTTATGTGTAATTCGATGACAACTGGAAGCAAGCGGAGAGGGATGAACTACTGAGAAGGCGATACTTGATTTTCATACTTTGCACTCATGTATTATGATTCCTCCTACTTAGGCGTGATTCCCCAATTGATTTGCCACCCCATGACCTGGTCTGCTACTACTACTATTGCTGCCCCCACGCCAATCCTGTTTCTTCTTTTGCTTGCTTGCTAGTCCAGCCAGATAATGTTTCAGCATGCAAAACAACATGTGGAACGAGAGGATTTGATTAATGAAGACTCTCAAACAAATGTAGGTAATCTATGCAGAATTGCAGAAGCTATCCTTACATCAAGAAAAATGATAGAACTAAATTCCTAATTTTATGTAAACATAATCTATGTGGTATGCTCCGCAGTACGCCAAAGAGGGGTTTGCGTTCTAGGAGAGTGCCATGGTCCAAATTTAATCAGAATCGACATGTACTAGTTGGTACTACTGCACTGCACTACTATTTGGACTGTCTATTGCAAAGTTTCAAGATTAATTTCGATGGCAAATTCGGTCACTCTCGACCTCATCATGAGCAATGATCAATGATCAAACACATACATAAGTACTACATCACTATTATAATAGCTCGTGCATCTCGTCTCGTTATATTCGTATGATTTTATATTCAATCCAATCAATTCTTCGGTGTGCACTTCTCTCTGGGTATTGTCTAATTACGGATACCCTTCATACGGATATCTGTCTATCTAAACATAACAATAATTGGCGCTTTACTTTTTCTCGAAACTGATTAAGAGGGCAAAAGTCGGTGTGTTTACATATTGTATAGACACAGGGCGTTATAAACAGGTCTCATCTCATCTTCATGGTCCGTGCCCTCTGATGATTGGATATTTTTCACTTCTTCGCTCCTCGCTATTGCTGATAAAATCAAGGAAACTTCGAAGTGTACGTACGTAGCCAGTTGGTACGTCAGGCCTCTTCTTCTACAGTGGTAGTAATAATAATATAACAAGTGATTACGTTGACTAAAAATATATCCTCATGTTGAATGTAGGGTGTGGTTCATTGTAAGGGCATTTATGATGTCTAGTCTATTTAGTGCGCATGCTAAAAACACATTTTTACAAGCAGAAGTAGCAGCAGTAACCACAACCAACCACACATATATGAGTGGGCATTAAATGAGCATATCGTCAGCTCCGTGCATTATCACCATCAAATCGAGATGATATGTGCTTCACACACACTACTTATTCATTACTACCTATACTAGTCTATAATAATATGATCACCGAAAAAGCTAGTACAAACCAACTCATGCCGTCCAATTACTTATGACTGCAAGCGGTACACTGATGGAAACAAGTCTATTCTTTGAAATATGCTCCTTTACACGTGTAAATCATCCTCGAAGGATTATTTCAGTGACTGACTCCTGCCTACTAATTGAGAGCAATACAATAATAATCTTATTTGAAGCTAGTGTGTGGCAATAAGTTGCAGAAATGTGGATTGTACTTAAGCGGACGTTGATCCTTAATTGCAACGCCAGATTATCAGAGACATTTAATAGTGGAAGATGGTCCCTCCTAACGATTAAGATTGGGCAAAGGACACGCGGCATACGTATTCTACATATGCCTAGCTACGTACATGACTAATGACTCCACCACCGCACCGCACCGCACCGATTCATTAATAAAGACTTTCATGTTTTGCGTAAAACGGAGACGCGGGACAATTTGTCACTTTTTTATCCTTTAGTTTATCAGATTTTTAAATGATGAATGAGGATTCAGCTGTAAGTGAACAGAAATTTAAGTCCCAATGTTCTACAAAACAGGAGTGAATGTTCTAATTCAGAGTAATCTACCATGATGAACGTGGACACTGACATTTCATTTTAAATCTAATCGTAATCTTTCGTGGGGTCCGTCCCTTCAATTCAAACCTCTATTAATGGTTTATATAGCTGAGTAGAAAATTCCTCAAAAATTGTATTATATGCTCAACCACGCACGCATCAACTTGTGCCCATACCATACCTTACAAATTGTACAAATTTAATGTCGCATGCACCTATATACATTTTGATTACTAACAGCAAAAAATATTATAAAGTGTGCACCAAAAAGATGTAATCGACGGAAAAGGAAATATGTCACTAATAGAGCTAAAGAAGATTACCTATATTCGCACTCACAAGTCAGATTCTTTCGAGGACTCGAGAGAAATTGCCCAGTTTGGCAGTTTCCCCACACGCCAGTGAGCACAAAGGCATAAGGCATCATAATATGAGGGCTGTGGGTGCCATCTTCATTCATCTCGCATTCTCGGTCTCTTAACCATTCCCATTGTTCTAGCCTATCGCTATGTGTGTGTGTGTGTGTGTGTGTGTGTGCCGTGTACCTTTGCTTTGCTGTCTGATTGCTACAAAACTAACATACCACCAAAAAAGATGTAAAACTATAATGCAAGAAATCGTACAATGAATCACACATCCTCCCAAGATGTACTAATCTTTCGTAAGAATCTGTCTCAAACTGATTCACGTTTTTATCATAAAAATGAGAACTAAAAGATGACCATGATTCGAAATGTGTAGCAGGACAGTTGACACTGCGTTGAAGTTTTTTTTTCATCAAATGAAGTTCAGATTTTTATCTCACTTTTATGTCTTCTTTTGATGTACAAAGTAATTATATGCTAAACTTTTGCTGTTTTTATGAGTGCATGCAAGGTTATTGCACGAATGGAATGTGTATAACAAGTTTCAGAGGCTTGCTTGATAAGATGGACAAAAACGCAATCAAAATGTACATCGTGTAATTCAAAGAACACCCAAAGTCACAATCACGCCGAGTTAGTTGGAGCAAGTGTATTCCGAAGGCACCCGCGCGCCTACCACTATTTTCACCTCTACAACTACAACTATAAAGTTGTATAGTTATCTTCGAAGCAGGATTCATGTTTTTTTTTAGGTTTTACTAGTGTTAATGTGCTTGCAATGCAACATTAAGGCAAACAAATAAAGTTATCTTTGCAGCGGGCTACATGTTCTGCCTGCGTTTGTGGGTTTTACTAAACGAAACGAAGTAGGCTACATAGCATTCCGTCTCTTTCACTCTGAGAACCGACATCAACTCATGAAAAACCCTCTAGCTTCACCTCATCATTGTTTCTACAATTTCATTTTCTGGGAGGATCAGGCAGAAGGCGTGTGGTTCAAGATACTCCGAAGCTGTTTGAAAAAAAACCTTTTCATTGAGACACTGACATGTGGACATGCGTTGTTGGAAGTGCGTTTGTTTGTGTTTGATATTCTGATTTTTTAAATAGCATAATGCTCGCTAATACGGTCATCCGATTTATATATCTATAATTGAAATTTGAGGACTATTATGAAGGATCGCAGTTGTGATAATGTTTATTAGTGTGGTTGATACTATGATATGTTATATAAATCCTCGACCTGACATTGACTTGCTAGCTTTGGTCAGGTGAGAACTGTGGCTGACTGAGAAGTATAGTGATTAATTATGCGGTATCAAGCATACGTGATTTTTACTCAAGCAATAGGTAATCTTGTAGTCTAGGTAAGACTTGTGAATAGGTAATCTGCAATAAACTTTGTTTTGAAAAGCTCTGGCAAAAACATACCTGTTATATACCGCTACGCACATATCCTACCTGAATGTGACGAAACCGGAGGCAACCACTGCATGAGTAAAAGTAAGTAATTCTTTTATTAACGCATTCAGCCATTTTAACGAAGTGTGGGTTCCAGCCCCATAGCGCCCAAATCAAATTGCGCCCAAGGGTCAGATTTCGCCCCAAAGCCAAATACACAAAACAGTAGAAATTAGTTGAAAATTGATCTAATTTAGCTAAGCTCGGCTAAATTACCTAAGTTAACTCATTCTTAACCTACTCTTAACCTAACATTGTTTAATATCATTGACACTTAGGTTTTAGGATAGGAAGTTTCATTTTTTATTTGACACTGGCTTTCGAGACATTGCTATTGTTGACTTCTCTTTCTCAGGTGTAAAGTTTAACTTAAACAATCTCTTCTTGGGGCGAAATGTGGTCCGGGCGCAAAACTGTCCTGTCGGTATGCGTGCTGGACAAAATCTGACCCTTGGGCTCGATGAGCCTGCAACGGCTGATTATCAAAGAACTACAGGGCATCTCATTTATGATTGTCTGACAGAGCTCGCTCTCATGCTATCCAGCCTCAATTCTTGATTAGCTAATGCGAAAAGCTGTGGGTATTTAACCAAGAGCTAATTGTAAGCAGGCAAGAAGCCAGCTCAAGTGAAAGCTATCACGTGAAACAAAAGACTAAGGTCACGAACGAATTCGAATTCAAGTGATTACACACACATTTGTACAAAGTCGGTAGCACTGTGAGCTGTTGACACCATTTTTTATTTAACTTTTGATACTACTGAAAACATGACGAATAATATTTCTTTAAAAAAATATCATCCATGATAGAAATAGAAGCACAGAATAAGTATTATGCAAAAGCACGTGGGGCTTAAATACAATTAGTATACAAAAATCTCCAGCTATCGACAGAAATTGCTAACTGGTGAGATGTTAGATGTCATACTTTGGCAGCATTTTTGTGCAAATTTTGACACAAGACCGCGAATAGAGATTTCCTCAATATGGCTACCATCCAATAATCCATCTGCCTATCCATATCCAATCAATATCTCTAAACAAAAGTATATTGTAGGACAATTTAGATTATGGACACGATTCCTAAATAAAGCTGCAAGGTTAGCTAGTAGCTTGTTCATTGTACAAGATATTGTAAAGCGTATTTATGAATGAGTACAGTTAGAAGGAAGTGAAACGAACGTATAGAAGAGCAGTGGTAAAGTAATCCTTTGAAAATGGGAGTATAGGTATGTGGGTATGCACATTTGTGTAGTTCCGTGTAGTTCAAAGTGAGCCGAAGTGGATTTCCAAAACGCACGTGAATGAAGGATTCGATTTAGTTATTTCGTCAGTCAGTTATTCCCAATATAATGCGAAATGGATAATATTCTTCCTTCCGAGCGAGCATTTGATGTTATGGAAAAGCATTTACACAAGTAACTCCATTCATACAGTGTTTAATGGGAGTGAAAATGCCTAGACAAATGAAAGCTTGTAAAACATTTATGGTTTAATAATTCACTAGGAGAAAACCAAAAAATTGATCTACAATGGAGATAGATGACCGGTGCATCCCTTTTTACGCATGAATATCTTCCGTAAAATTCGTACAAATCAACCTGTTGTTGGTTCGAAACCATCAGTAAAAATTACACCCTCCCATGCTAATCTCATCTCATCTCCAATGATTTGTTTTAATTATATTTTTAGAAACTACTTATAATTCGATACATTTATCCTTAAGGTGTGTGTAGTGTGTAATTTGATTAAAGAACGATTCAGCTCCTTCAAAAATGATTATAGCACGACAAATTGCAAGTAGACTGCTGCCCATATAGTAAAGCTGCGACTTGGATCTCACAACCAGTCAATTGAGACACCACTGCGCTGCGCACTCTCGTTACGAGTCAGTGAAATATTCCTTGGGCGTAACCGCTTTTCCTTTAATCCAACGTATGGGAATTGATTAAGCAAGTAGTAAACCATGCGACATGATAATGTGTCATTGTAGATTAGGCTGACCGAAAGATTTAGAATACATGCAACCAGCCGCATTCATTCCATCATCCCCAAGTTATTTTGCTCATGACTGTGCTCGTGTCGTTTCACAAACAATTGCGGACTCTAGCAAAGTAATAATAGTAACTATTTAGGTATATCATTTCTTGTCTACACGTGTGTAATCAGACAGCAGCGTATACAGGGAAGATGAGCAATTATCAAATTTACTGATTTTGGTCCTGATTGTATCATATCTCCACGCTTGAAATATATTTGAGTTTTATTGTTTGCTAACACTGTTCTCAATTCAAATAAATCTAACATGCATGACATACAAAGATACTGATAATAACACAAGGCACTTGCTTTCAAGCCCTAATAAGCATGCGTAATTAGTACCATTACGCTTTTTCCCGTCTAATGAGAAAGTAACAAAATGCGAGTATGTTCATGAACTTGACCGAAACTGATGTTCACAATTGATTTCAATGATTTCGCTTTGCTGCATCATCTTGACATGCCAATAGAATTATACTCGTTCGTATTTATATACACACATTTGTGCGTGAATAATGAGCGGTCAATGATTTCCAATTATTTTCTCTAGAGAAATAGCCTTTTGCTCAGGAGTAGTGGCTCCTTCTCCCTCAATCGCTTCAATCTAATTTCAATTAAGCATGAGAATAAGAAATTGCTATAAGAAGTGCGGCCACTGGCTTGTGAGACTCGAGGCGTTGGTAATTACCAGTTTTTATAATGGCATTACCCACAGACAGCGAGGATACATTTTTGCGTGCAAAAGTGTTTATAACACGTTCGATTCTATATTTTCACTTTTATATGAGCAAAAAATTCGAATTCTGGATTGGCCCAAAAACATGTGAAAGGAAGGCAGGGCTCAGAAGTCTGCTAGAGGAAAATACCGATGGTGTTCGTTCTCAAAGCTCAATAAGTACTTAAGTAGTAGAGCTGTGTATTATCAATGTGGGAAGTGTAAAATGTGTTTGTAATTTCTCATTTCTCCATAATACTTATTATTCCCATTCCAGATAATCGTGTAGCATGCCAGGTCAGCAGGGCATCTCGTTTTCGTAAAGGGCAACAAAACCTAGCTTCTTGCACAACTAGGAATACTAGATTAGATGATATGATAATAATAAGTACTTATATTGGGGCTTGAAGGAAAAGAAGCTAGCTAGATATTATGAAATTGTATTGTACGCTTGCACTTTGATTTTGTCGACTAATCTTCATTATCGATTCTCAAAATCAGAATTTGAAAATGTGTCGTCATAACCTCTGAGTTATCCTTCATTATTTAAACATTTTTAAGAAGGGTATGTAAAAACATTTCCGGGTCTCTGCGATAATTATATTAATCAGGCATTAACTCTGCTTCAATTCCACGTTTTCAGTTTCCATTCTCTCATTACATCATAAAGAAAAGAGGGAATCCTTTTGAAATACTCAGGGGCAGGGGTAAACCGACGTGTTAAAGCGAGAACGTTCAATTTTCAACAGGGTGATAAACTTTAATGCACCTGGGGCGTAGAAACTGCAAAAAATATTTATTTTATCCTTTATTTTACGTTGAAGCAGTGCGTTACTCTTGTGATAAAAATCCAACAAGATTTTATAGAATAATGGCTAGTGAGAGTCAAAGGGAATTTTTCAACCTCGCTCGCTCGGAAACTTTTCAAGTATTTAGCCGTGCCGTTGCGTTCCCATCCCATAACGACTAAATCAATCCATCTTTATAGAAAGAAGACCGTATTCAATCTCGTAATTTCTCCAAATCATATATCAGCAATGTTGTATAAAGCAAATCAGCGACAGCATCAAATACAATATGAGCACAGTACGGTAAGTAGGGTGCATAAAACGATAATTTCTTAATTAAATGAAATTTGTAGCTGGGCAAGAAATATGGAACCCACGGACGATTCTACTGAAACGTCGTGTCGTGTATGTAAATGGGGAGCACTTGCACTTGCAAAATAACAAATACTTGGTAGCGTGACATATTCAGCAACTTGGTAGAGTGACAAATAGCAAGGTAGAGTAAACGGAATGCTAATTGAAATCTCGGATGGCAATCAACCAATAATCCACGCATTGTAAGCAAGCAACAACAATTAACTTCCCCCTTCGC